>JXOR01000743.1:28234-90873 GCA_001014335.1 Coboldia fuscipes | reverse complement strand
ATTAAACTGTTGAAGTCTCAAAGAAAAAAAACTAATCCTTACGATTGACATCAGAAAATTGGAAATTTACATTCCTTAAAATGATTTCAATATTAGAAATTCTATCCTTTGATGCCAAAAATGATTACACGCAACACTATAAATATACTATATACCGCTATAAAAAGTGTGTGAAGTAGTGTAAATTGTCGGTCTTAACGTATAAACAGATAATCTTTTTTTAAGTCAAGATTATAAGGAAGATCGGTTGCAAAGAATTCGTCGATAGCTCAAAAATAAATATGATAACATTTAATTTCGCAGTCAAAATTAAGAATTACAATTTTTTAATTTGGGTTTTCTTAATATTAATTAATTACCAAATAAGCATAAATTATAATATTTTTGAAATTTTGAAAATCGTACAATAAATAGCTTCATTATGTTACATCAAAGTTAGAATTTCTCACAAAAATAAATAGACCAAATATTGGCTATGCGACAGTAAAGGGTATTTTTTTTTTGTGAACGAAGATATGAATTTACCATTTCTAGGTTGATTTTCTACCTTACTGTAGTATATTCTTACTCGAGACCACTGATTTTTTGCCGTACTCTGATATTTTCATACTCGGACTACAAGATTTTTGGACATGATCGAGTACGATATGACTATACTACAACTCTTTGAATACTCGACCATATCAGATAAAAATTTACTTGAACATAAACGAGTAAGATACGACTATACTCGTAAACGAAAGCCGAATGGTATGGTCGTACTATATCTTTTTTTTTTCGTACTCGGATTTTTTAAACTCTGGAATAATGAATTTTCATGTTGAAAATATTGTCAGTTTTCCCCTAAAACCAAGAAACGAATTTTTTCATAGAAAATTTAAATGAAATATACGTTGCACTTGATGAAATTAAATTATTGAAAATTGTTTGAGTGTTGATCAATATAAACGAAGTGATGATGTATTTCCATGTGAAATTTCCATAAATTAAATTGATGCTGATATATAGGATCCACAGAGACCTTCAGTCTTGTTACAAGTGAGAAAGTGAATTATTTTATTGTAAGACGCGTATGAATGAATTGGGAATTTGAGAGAAGAATGAATTTACTTTAAAACATCTTACACATTTACTCTGTTAGGAACATTCAACACAGTTGATGTTATTGCTACTATGTGGATTATTCGTACCAGTGGGGGGGATGAAAATTTAATCAATATTCATATGTTTGTTTGTTTTTGGGAGTGTGTTTTTTTTTTGCTAAAGAAAACAAAGATAAATATTCAGTTCCTTATGATAGTCTAACATATTTTATGAATGGAGGATAACATGAGACTTTGTAGTTAGTAAAATCGATTTCATCTATTGTTCGTAAAGGGATCCGTTACAATTTTAAATCTTTTAATATAAATTTTTTATTTATTAAGGTTATGTTTCTTTGATATAGTTTAACGATGATTTAGTGTTATCATGATGATCCGAATAAATGTGATGTTATTCATGCGTTATCTGATGAAGAAGAGAAATAATTTAAATTCTTTGGGTTTTGTTAATATACAACGGCGATGTTTGGGAAACGATAGAAAAGTATAAAAGCCATAAGGCTTCATCTAGAGTTGGTTAAATGTAGCTTAACATTGTATCCAATAACATCAGTTATGGCCCATTGGGATTAACGTCTTATGCACATGACCGAAGATGAGCTAAGGAGAAAACTCTTTTATTGTTTTTTCACGCTGTTTCTTTCTTTATGCATAAGTTAGATGTAAAAGTTCTGTCGTTATACTGTTGTTTGCCAATATGAAACTAATTTTCTTGTAGTGTCTGGTATTAAACTCCATAGTTTAGTAATGTTATTTTTATATTTAAACCTACTGGAGAATTAAGCTACATAACTTTTACTTATTTATGTTTTCTTGGAATGGTAGTAGCAATGTACATTTTTTTTTATTATTTCATTGCTGTGGTCTTTGGATAAATGATTAACGAAAACTAAGCTAAAGAAGATACTTAAATCATTGACTATATTCATACTTTTTGTTATGGGCTAATGAATAAATTTGTAATCGTTGGCTGGTAATAAAATTGACTCAAAAGCGAATGCAACAGTTCGACGTTATGTTATTTAAAATTAATTGTTTCTTGAATATGATTATATATTTGAATTTTGATTTTGATTGCTTCATTATGGTTCGATCAAAATAATAAAAGACAAGCTCCTGCTGTTTTACATGATAAATTTATGACAATGTTCTTCTCATTGTTTTATTACTTGAGATTTACATTATAAAAGAATAATAACAAAAAGCTAAGAATGATAGTTTACATTTAATATTAATCAGCGAGAAAACCTTTATCAATTATCACCGAGTGAAACATATAAACATAAACATCCTCTTTAATGGTATTCATTCATTTAATCTCTAATATCCGTTTTCATTGATATTTTTCCCATAAAATAAAATCTTTTGAAGGATTGAATCTCAATTGCAATTGAATGTATCTTTCTTGTTTGGCCTCCGTGTTTAATGTTTATACTAATGTTGATTATTTGATTTGATGATTCAATATGATTGCGAAACGATGTATTAAATACAGAAAGAGTGATACTGATGGAAGATCAGGGAAAATAAAAACAATATTCACTTGTATTCTTAGTTAAACTGTGAGATTGTGGTTACGGAAATGATCCCGTCGATATCTATTTACTCTCTATCAATTTATGATCAGATCCATAGTCAAGTGGCTTTAGTTTCGGTGCATTTTATTTCAAATAAAAATCATCTCATCATCATCATCATCATCTCATTGGGTTTTAGATTATTGTTTGTATTCGATAAATTGAATGGTATAGACGTCATGGTTATGGATTTTACTCCTGCTGATGCTTCTTCAATTCTTCTTGTTATTTCTTTAACTCTATTATTTTGGTTTCTCTTTTGATTTCATGGATGAAACGATTCAAATAATTCCCATTAGAACATGAGAAGCGTAGACGTTGAAATACTTGAACGCATATCTCAATCACTAGACAACGAGCATAAAAGACAAGACTCTCTAAGAATAAGAAATAAAATGTGCGTGTAAAAATAACAATAATATTGGATAAAATGTATCGATAGAATCGAAATTTCTTTATGAATTTTCATCGTTAAAGATGCGTTGGCAGCATAGACAAACTCATTTTGGGGATATTGATTTTGTCTATTACAAATTGTTTTGAATGGTAACAAAACAAATCAATTTTTGTATGAAAACCCTATGAGATCCGTTTATTTCATTTATATCAAACAATGTTGTGGTTTTGTCTTTTAGAAAGAAATGTATTTTAGGAATTTCAATTGAAAGTTTCTGTTTTATTTTTTTTGGAAAATTTTCATTGCATCATTTAGTGAACTTTGTCTGATGAGCAATATCTTAAGGGAAAATGAACTCAATAAAGTCAATATGGAAGAATCAAATGAGCAAAAGTAAAATATTGAAGAGGAGACAAGACGCCTCGTAGTGGAAGATTGAGAAATGGAAAAAAATGGTTAAACGTAATATTGAACTGATGGAAATGATTTTCTTTGTACTAGAACTTGGGCTTTTTTGAGCTTCGTTATCCAATGGTAAAATGGAATAAATCAACATTTGAGTTCATTTTTTTTCTCACTCTCTCTCTCTCTGTTTTCTTTAGTTTTATTCTTATGCTCCGGTAATTATGTTATTCGCTTTCAATCAGAAATGTGAGACGAATAACAAATAAATGAAAATGAAAGAAATACATAAAAGTTATTTGTATTTTGATCTTCAATCAAACGGTCTCGGATTTTAAAGGCGAAATCGATATTCATTTGGAAAACAAATAAGCATAAAATTACAATCCAGACGATGAAGCTCTAATGAGAGTGTTTTGTTGAATTTGAAGTTTTAATTTTATCGCGGTTTTCTTTTTCTTTACCGTTACAGTTAAGTTAGAGTTCAAAAGTGTTTCGGATTATGTAACACTGAAACATTATGCAACCATTGATTATTATTTAATCTGATATTTAGTTTAATGTTTATTCTCTAATTATCAGTATATGCAATTTAGATTAATTTAAATTTATTTGAATTATTAATACAGTAAATCTTAACCTTTTGAGCTTGTCATAGTTTCTTAAGTATTACCAGATTCCTTGATAATATTTCTTATAGACTGAGAGATAATCTTTCGGTTTGACAATTTAAATTCATCGTAGCATTCTAACTAAGAATGGTTTCGTAAAATTCCGAAGAACAATTAATTGGCAATGAATCCCGTTTAATAAATTTCAATTTAATTGAATAAGTTCTGTTAATATTGAATTCTGAGGTCTCTAAATGAATCGATGGGAAAATTCGTTGGTATTTTCTTGCGAAATGAGAAAAATCAATTGGAAAATTGTTTTTTTTTGTTCGTTTATTGGTCAGTGCGAATTCAATATATAACTGAAAATCTCTGTGAATAGTTTTTACTTTTTTTTTTTTTGTTATCTTATGAATGGATTCAGCCGACCGTGTGTTTGCCCAAATGGTTGAAGCTATTTCAATCATCTGTTGTTGCTTTTTGAGTTCTATTTGCTTTTTTATGGTGTTGGATAGAGATAGTGGTTTATGCTGGATAATAACAATGAAGCTCTGGCTAAATTTACCTTCATTCACCTGGCCAAATATTGATGGTAACTAAAACGATTTTATGTTTTTCGGGAGCTCTCTTGAGGTATGGGGATCATCGATATGATATTGAATCAGTGGTTAGGATTAGTGTATTGAATCCTATCAGCTTTTAGTTGAGATATATATTGTCCATTAATTTGTATTTAATTCATGTTATTTATCATTGAATGGACGTTTGCTTTTTACTGGGTATATGCTATTAATACTGGAGTGTCGTGTAGGGATATTTGGTAGAATTTCTATTGCGGATTGCCAGATATTAAGTGGAAAATTTTAGGTGGTGTTGGTATTCCATATATACCAGAAGTTTGATAATGGTTTTTCAATGATGTTTTTCATATACATTTAATTCATTTAGTATGTTGCTTCTATTTTTATTTTGGAACGAACTCTCGGCCACTGTTATACTATACAATTTGCAATATGAGAATGGTATTAAACTATTATGAAATTTTAATATATTTAATGTATCTCATCTCTATGTTCTATGTATTTAATCTGAATTGAATAAAGAGTATGATATAGGAATGTATGTGTAGCAGATTGCATGAAATGTATTTATTTTTGCTATTCATACAATTTTGATTGAATAGAATGATGATGATGTGAAGCATTAAAAATTAACGAATTGAATTACCTGCCTGTATTAATTTAAAGTATTTCGTGTGAACAGGTGAATGGAAAATATAAATAATTTTAATATCACATTAGAGAGAATAAATAAATAAATAATTGTATGATATATAGACGTGTTTTAGATCATTACACGGTCTGTGGAAATTCTATGGGATAGAAGATGTATAGATTTTATGTTTCACATAAATGTAACTTGAAGTTGAAAATAATATCGATTACGAATTTAATGGTTACGGTTCTCTGATAATTTTAAATCATTTGGCGGTGTGTTTTCTAACAAAATTCAAAGAAAATCAAATGGAAAATGTCTTTTGATGGATTAGATTGGATTTTTCGTAAAAGCGTAGGATCCAGTGTAACACATAATTAAAACAAAATAGTTTAGACTAATTAAAGCTTTTGGTTCTGGATGACTACGTAACATTATAGATCACCGATTTATGTTTGTTCGCCTCTTCGACATTTATTGTGGTTTTAATCACTTTTCGTGAATTGATGGATGAATCAAACGCAATGATAAGGGGGAATTCTTTAGTTCGATTAATTCATGTGTTCGTTAAAAAGTTTATATGATTTTGAATAGTTAAAAAGGATTTAGAATTAAATTAGTTTAAACAATTTTGTGTTTTTAAAATGAAAATCGTATCAGAAGTTTCGGTTTTCTTTCTCTCTGAAAATTTTTAATTAAACTAATGGGCAACAAATAAACCACATGTGAGACTATTAATCTGAGTGATGTATAATCAATTTGGTTTAGAAATGAAAACTAAATTTTCATTTAAAATTGAAAAGATACACCGTAACGTGTGTGATGGTACAAACAGTTAAAGGAAAACGAAATGGCAAAAGCTGTTTTTACTAAGAAACGTGTGGATGAAGAAGAAAATTTCATTAAAAGATGACTTTTAAATTTAATGAATGAGCTTTTTGGTGGGTTATTTTGTTTGATTTTTAAATGCGTTGGAGTTATGATATTCTTATTGATTTTTATCTATTTGACCTGTATTTGCATTTCAATTGATTCTTGCTTTCTATTACTGTCACCATTTCGGTCTTTCAATATGATTAAATCGATACTTACGGTTCTATACAATTTTGATTTGTTTTATAGAATTGTAGTGCTTTATTGCATTTTCGATGCACGTGACACTTTGAAAGCAAAGAAAAATTGTTTCTTTACAGTTAGTGAACTCATGATGAAATAGTTTTTGTTGCGTTAGAGAGACACATTGTCATTTAGACTGAAGAGAAAAAACATTTTATAAGATTTATGGTAATAGTTATTGAATTATTTGGATGGAATACAAAGAGAGAGAGAGAGAGTGAGTGGAATGAAACACGACAAAGAGCCCAGTTTGGCAGAGCTGCCATTATGTCATTGACAGCGTCCACCCACGATCGAATAAAATTATCACGATTTTAATAAGCTGAAGAGTTTTTATTTTTCGGGGGTTTCTTAACGAACAAAACCTATTTGTTTAAGATCATCATCGATTGAGGTTATTATTTTTTGAATTGATTTTAACTGCCTACATGATTATGTTTAATCGTATGGATTGTGTTGTTGTGTGTCTTGGACGAATATGCATCTTTGATATATCAGTGGTAATCTCATTACTGGTTACGGTGATTTTAATTAACACTATATCATCTGTTTTACAAATTTTAGACGTTTATTTCTTTTATGTTATATTATATCATATCGATTTAATGAGCAATGGCTTACAGTTAAGAGAGAACGTTTGAATAATCGATTCATTAAAATTCAATCCACATACATAAGAAATATTTTAATTCACCTGAAAGTGTCTTTTGAATTTTATTTGCTATGCGATTAGAAGAGGAAATGTTTATTAGTTATGACTAGATGTAAATGAGATGCAGAATTGGTCAGTGATAGCACTGAATTTAATGTACTGGATGAATTTTATTTAATTTCCAATTATTGATTAATAATAATGTGATCTGTAATAATTGTTCTCCTTTCTCCATTGATAATGGTATTTATGAACTGTTAATAAAATTCTTACAGGTAATAAATATTGAAACTTGGAATGGGTTCTTTTTACTCACTGTAATTTCAAAAGATATGAAGGAAATTGTGAGCTATAAACATTTTAAAGTATTAAAAAACGAACGTTAATAAGAGTAACACTTTTCTTTTAAAAATGTTAAGATTCAATTAAAGAGAATAAAACTAAATCATTAAATTCCCGTGTAAACGAAGGCGTGATAAAAATGTTTTGAATTAAAATGAACAATTTTAATTCACTTGAAGTTTATATCAATTTAAGTCAATAACTTCCGTTCATAATTGCTGTTTCCGTTTTTTATTTCTTCGTTTTATAATATCAAAAGTGTATAAAATGCCTAATAATATTGTTTGCCATGTAAACGAAATGTTTGTATTTTCTATTATGTTTTCTCATTTAAACTGTTGTGAGAAATGAGCTGAACTATGGTAGCATGACAAGATCTTGTGCTATTCATTAATTAAATTGTTTGGAATCAATTGTCTTGAGTGTATCGTCTTGTCTCTTTGTATTATTTTTTTCATTTTTGTTGTATAACGCCCGCCGTTGGTAATGTTATATATTGAATTCAGAAAAGAAAAAAATAAATTCAATGTTTTTAGTGAAATGAGATTTTCTTCTTGTGAACTTTTACCTGCAATTGTTTAATGTTTCTACCATCGATACTTGATGTTTTTTTTTTTGTTAAATTTCATGAACAATGAATTCATTTTTTCACACACGCAAATGGTATTAAACACTACGGTTTATTCTCAATTTAATCATATTTATTTTGAATTCTTAATCCAATTTATACAATTTAAAGCGTTTAATTAAACTTCTATTGTGTGTATGTTTTCGGAAAATGTGAAGCCAATTGAACTGTATATACAGTTTTTCCATTTGAGAAATAGAAAGAGTTTTGATAGCCAATGTGAGATTTTCTTTTTATTATGAAATGTTTTTTATATCAAAATGAAATTGTGAAATGTCATTTTTCATACGATTGAGTTTACCAGGTGGAAAACATTTGGTGTTTATTGTTCATTCGTTTCATTTTATACAAATTTATGTTTTTGAATGGAAAATCCAGGTTGTGAATTAAATTGATTTGAATGCAAAAATTCACAAGAATAAAGTTTCGAATATGTTTTGATGTAAATACGTGGTAAAAGAAACGGCATTTCTACACATACGGTAGTCATTGAAATAGAAAAATGATGAATAATGGGTTCTCATTATATTGTCTTTTTTTTTGGACTATATTTTATTAAGAAGAACCATCATATTCGGTTCCCCTTTTTTATATATTTTATGTCTTATTAATGGTATGACGGTGACGATGAAAATAATAGATTGGAACAGTTTGTATTATGGTAAATGGGAATTGAATAAGAAGAGAGTAAAATAAAAAACAATTATCTGTTGAGGTCTTACCTGCATCATGGAAACACCATAAACGCCTTTTGTTAACAGTTGATGATGATCGAATAAATTTAATAAAGTCTCTCTCTCACTCTTCTGTTATGGTTTCTCTATGTTGATGGATTTGATCATTATTTTATTTGTTGTCGTTGTAGTGGAATCGTAATACATAAATAATGGGGGGTAAGACGAGTCTTTAATAATGTTTAGGACACAAAACATAAGAATTTCATTTATTTTGGTAATTCTTGTTATGGTTCTGTTGTTACTCATTGTACATGCAATACAATACAACATAATAAATACAATTTGTATTTCTTTTTTGGTAATAGACAACTGAAAACGAGAATCATTATCATTTGTTTTATAATTTCTGGTATTTTGGTGGCAAGTAAATTTAGTCAGAATCGTTTAATATTTTCTGTTTCCTTTCTGTCTGGTGATGAAGATACACCTTAACGCGATTGCTGTGAACGCCAAAGTGTTGTTACTTAATCTAATGTTTCCTACCTCTCTCTTTCCCCATTCAAATGGAGTTTTTTGTTAAATTTCAATGGGTTTTCTTTTGATTATTCCTTTTATAATTTTATTATTTTGTTTTCTTAATTTTAATGTGGCAAGAACTCTATTGTGTCACATCTCATTTTATGTCGATGTTGGTATCAATACAATGAAGTAACTAGAGACCTCATTGAAACTAGACAGAATCATTAAATGATGAATTCTAAAATGGTAATGTTGCGTTTTATGTTTTACCAACAATCGATGCGTGGGTGATATCAATTTTGTTTAACGTCTTCAAGAGTCACCATCTCTGACATCACCCATGGTGAATTAGTGTGTGAGAGAGATAGAGAGGCATGGAACGAAATGTATAGAATCATCATTATGGCATTACGTCGAGTGATCCGGCTCAGCTGAGATTTGATCTTCAAATTGATTTGGGTATCGTTGTTGTTATGATTGTTGCGTATGTTTCCAAGGGGGATGCTTGAAATAGGATTAAAAATATTCGTCTCTGAGTTAGAGTTCAGTATCTAATTCATTTTGGCAAAAAATATAAAATTGGTCTCTGACTGTGACACAGAATATCTTGATCTCTAAATGAATGAATTTCTAAATCCTTATGGCACAATAAATTTCATGTTCTTTGGTTACGGGATCCTATTAAAACACTCAGAATTGGTTATACGATGAATGATAAAATAATTCAAAAATTCTACTCCCAGGCCAACAGTCTCTCTGAATGTTTTGACTAAATTAGAGTGTTTCGTATGAAACATAATCTTCAACAATCTCATAGTAAATGTCAGTACAAATTTGGTTATTGATTTATCGTTAGAAGAATGATTTTTTAATTTTTTCTTTCTAATTTTTGGTTAAATGATCATTACAATTAGTTAGTGGTGGGCGATAGTGATATTATCGTTTTGATCAGAAAATTTTACCACCTGAATATTATGAGAAATCAATAAAATGAGATTAATTATTAATGTTGGATGTCATAATTTTAAATATTTATCTGTCAGCGAACAATGTATTCTAGAATCGTGTGGCTTTGAATAATTAGTTAATTCTATTTAACATCAACGATTTAATGTGTTGTTTTTCCGTTTCTCATAATCACATTAAGACACATGTAGACTAATGTTTATTCTGTAAATGATTTCATGTCTTGGTTTTATATTGAAATAGTAATTGTAATTGTAATTCGTTCGTGATAAATTTCAATAATAATTAAAAGAATATTTAATTATGGGTTTGAATGCACAGAGACACATAATGAATGAACAAAAATAATTGATATGTACAATGATTTACAACCACAAGAAGTTACTGGAATCAGTGAAAATGAATATTATTAACTGGGGCAGTTCCTTCAATTTATTTCTATTTCTTCAACGGATTCTCTATTTAATTCTTTTCAGTTCTTCGTATTTTTATTAGATAAGTGCGTGTGGAAACTCGTGAGCATATTAATTAACATCATAAAATGTATAAATTTCTTCATTTAATTGAAGATGATATAAAATTGGTTGGGTGAATGTACACCGTTGGATATTTGAACACTTTCAAGGGAAGTTAGACTAAGAAAATTACCAACGTCTTTAGATAACGATTGGCATTGTCTTTAAAAAAAAAACGAAAATAAAATGAGAAAGAATCAAGTCAAAGTTGACGCTAATAAGTATATGAATCGGAGCGTCAACCGTATCAAAGGCTAATAAAAAAGCATAAAACATTGAAGAAGATAATAATTAAAACATAATTTCTTAGGATAATTTTAAAATAAAATAAAAAAGACGAAAAAAAAAACAACGTAGAAAAATCCACCATGGGAATTTTATGAATAATCAGATGCATTAAAACAGGAGAATTGAAGTATGTAATAAATTAGTTTCGTTTTCTCTACATAAAAGAAAACGAAATGAAGTTAATTTATTCATTATATTCGTTGGTCTCTAGGCGCCCTTATCGTGTTGGGGTGCCTTTAAAATTACACCTGTTCATGTTTAAGTCGTTCGGTCTCATAAAATAATTGCCATGTACCAAAATAAAAAGGAGTTTCACGGTATTTCTATTCTATGCCAATGGAATATTATTTGAATTTAAAGGGAAACGACAGATTCACTTCTATTCTAATTTAAAATAATGAAAATGTGTAAAGGAGAGGATTCAGTACGAAGACACGATGAAGTACATTGGAATACGTTTTATATATTTTAATAGGCGAATTGGGAACTGGTAGTGCGATACTTAATGTACTCATATATTATAAGTGGCTTAATTAAGAATCATCAAAATAAACTATAATAACCATGTGCGTTTAATAATGCATTTGATTCACTCATGAGAATTATAATTAAGTTGGAATCCATTGAATTCTTTTTATTTTAATGTTTATTTGGTTTCATTGAAGCTCATAAATGCTCTCTAATTATGGTAACTAGAATTTAAACAAAAAACAAGAACATTATTTGTGTTAAAATGAAAAGAAATGAACCGATCACTTTTACTAACAAGCACTTCTGTCTGTTTCACTGAACTTTAATTATTGTTTTTCATTTTGTACTTAGTGAAGAAAAAACAGAGCCAAATAAGAATTAAATTAAAAAGTTCTTGTTATATACTTTGGGAAGACTTAAGTATTACAGTGGCCGCCGGTTATAACGAACAATTAATGTAACCATTTCAATTAATCGGTTACGAAAATCACTTGTTATAACAGACAGACTGAATATGTTCATTATATGCGGAATCCGGTGTGTTCTAAGTTTTTGTTAGTTATAATTGTCGACCATAAATCATCAGTTCCAACCATTTAGTGTTTGTAATCATGTTAATGTTTTCTTTTATACTTTTTTTTTAGTTTTACTTTAAATTTGTATTCAATGTAATAAAAGTTTCATTAGTTTTCTTTGGACTTAAGTCTTAGTGGTAGTCTGTTGTACACTATGGTGTACATTTAATTATGGTCGATGGGATAACTTTTGAGTCAATTTTTTTCACTTGTTTTTCTTATGGGAAGTAGTAGCCAAAAGTAGTAGCATATTGAATTTTCATTGTCTACTGTTATGGACCAATTTTATAATTATGGTGAAGAAGCCAAGAAGTTAATTATTAGGAAACAAGAAAAAAAGTTTTATGTTTAATAGAAGAAAAAAAAATTTTTAATTTCTTTTTTGATTGAAACTAAGAATATGGGAACAGTTAAGACTTTAATTTTCATTACGAGATGAATTTAGTGATTTTGCTTCTTTTTCTATTGAGTGATTCGGTATCATTCTCAAGAGCTGTGAAAACTTTGAATGAAATTAAAAATGAATATAATCATATCAGACAATTAGGTAGGGCATTAATATTATGTTGAAGCGTTTGGGTAATTTATTAACAATAAATTGAACTGATCGCATGTAATTCAACATGTGAAAAGAAATCTTTGACCGAATTGTACGTGGGAGTAATGAAACACCATTAAATTTTAGAAATCTTTCTGTTATTCTGTTCAATGATTTTATTTAATATTTTTTTTTTGTTTTATTTTTATAAGATCCAATCAAATCTTATTGAATTCCTATAAGACATTTAATTTTTTTCTCAATTCATTTATTTTTCTTTTGCAATCTTTCTTTTTTGTGTAAAATTGAAAACTTATTGAAATCTGATTGATAGAAATTTCAATGGAATCGAAGAAAAAAAATTATTAAATAAATTCAAAGTTTGCATAAGTAAAGGTATAATAATGAATCGTATTTTTTATAACAGAAGGAAAAAACATATAAAATCAATTCGTAGTAATAAGTTTTCTTTTCTCTTTTATGCTTTTTTGTGTAAAACATCAGAAAGAAAAAAAATGTAAGTCAAGCAATGCACACTCATAAAATGAAAATCAATTTTTTTGTGTCGGGAGGATGGAAAATGAAGTGATATCAGTTTGTAATAGAAAAAGAAAAAGGTTCAATTTGATGGTTGACTAGGAAATTGAAGAAAGAAGCATCGGATTTCATATGAATTTTAATAAAACACTAGTCGTTAAGTGTATTGTAATAATTCTCACCTGGTCGTGTCGTGATACATAAATATCATTGGTGGGATGAGAATTACTTATATTCAAACGATTGGTCTTTCATTATGTGCTGAGGGATTATGATGGGTCCCAAACTTAAATTCACTGTAAAGGGAAAGATTATAAATGCTAATTAATGGAATTACTTGAAAAATGAAAAGAAAAATGCTCAAGAAGAGAAAAAAAATCGCATATAAATTCACGAGCCCATGACGTCTTTGTCGTTATTTATTTTCTTTTTCCTTGAGTTAAGTGGTTGTGCCAAATCTTGCATTACCATATTGTTAGATGGTCCCAAAGACACATAACACCGCCATCGTACAATCCGAAGGACTATGCAAATAACAACCGCACGATGTGCCACTTTAGATTATAAGAGAGAGACCCCTGAACCAAAAAGAAAAAAGTATCAAGCGAAAAAAGGGAAGAAAAGTGTGCAGCTCTGAAGAACAGTGATCGTTGAAAAATTGATAGGAAGATTTTCTATGTCCAATTTGCGTGCCTAAAGCTTAAAATGAAATGTTCACTGAATTGATGATGGAAAATTAGTATTTTCGTGGTAAATGGTGTCCTTCTGTTCATTTTCGTGTGTTGGTGAAAATGACGTTTTGTTTTGTTTGGCTGAATTGTTAATTCACACTCACACATACATCAAGATCCACGTGCAATTTAAGTGTATGTAATTTAATAAGATGGAATACGGAACATTGGTACAGCAACGAATTATGTTTATCACATTGTGACCTTCGTGCCTCTGAATACATACGAGCCCAACCAGAATCGCTGTGGAAAAAAAAGGAAAACATGAATGTCTTCATCATAATCTGATAGGAAAAAGAAAGAACGGACGATCTCCTTGAAATGATGAAAATTTTGTTGTGTTTCTGTTTTTCATCAAAACGACAGTTAATAAACATTTCGTTTCTTTTTAGTCAAAATGACATGATAAGAATAATGGGATGCTATAGCATAAAGATGAGAAAATGAATGAAAAACATTCAAAGAAAAAAAAAATAGAGAGAAACGTAGTGGAATTATTATAATTACTTGTAAGATGAAAATCTCTAAATGCGGAAAAGCGCGAAGACATTTCATTCCAAAGTATATTGTATGTGTATGTGATGACAAACGCTAAATAAAATGGAATAAAGAAGAGACTAAGAATAATGGAATAGTAGCGTCATCATCATCGGCCTTTTGGATGACAACTCGCCTAACCATTTCGCTACTTAACGGTGAAAATCTTTTAACATCAAATTGAATTTAAAGGACACATAACATTTCTGTGTTTTCTCTTTTACTATGGTTCACCTTCTTTATTTTTATGGACAATTCTTTATGTTATTTCCTAATGTTGTTGGATCTTAAGGAAATAGACCAATACACGGAAAATGATGGTTGATATCTGTTTATAATGGACGAAAGAACACAGCGAATAACTAAACTAAGAGCACCATTGAATATGGCATAAAGGAACATGGAATAGATGTGATAAAACAGCACATTAAAATACTTTAAAATTTGCATGTACTCACCGAATAAAAAATAAGAAAATAAGTGGAACAATATAAAATACCACGTACCACTTCTTAATTATGAATATTCATGAAATTTTCTTCTCTTTTCTCATTTTTTGGTGTAACGCTATTTTCTTTCATCCAATTTCGCCTTGAAACTGTTTAAGCATAAATACAAAAGCATAAGAGCATCATAGAGGATTCGCTATGTATAGTCACATAGATGAGATGATGGCAATGGCTTAAAGTTCAATGGGTGGTTTTGATTCGGTTCGTTGGTAACGCACTATGGGGAGATGCTTTCTGAATTTCCAATCTCTCTCATATATTTTTCATTTATTGTTGTTGTTTTTGTTACTCATCATCGTGTGTCCTTTTTACACTAAAGGAAGGTGAGGCTACATTTTCGGTTCTTTTTTATTGTGGGAAATTTCTTCAACGGGATTCAGTTGATTTTCATCTTCTTATATTTTTCGCATCAGAAGATTCTTCTTGAGTTGAAGATGTGTTCCGGTGTGGTAAAATTCGCGAAATAGAAAATGTTATTTCAATGGTTGAATCTATCCCAATGGTATCATCTTGGCTGACATTTCATAGAATTATGTAGACGAGTTTTTTTTTTTGTCATTTTTCCCTGTTATGCCATCAATTTCTTTTGGGATGTATGTACAGTGGTACATACATAATACATAACGTAATATTAAAATTTTCGTTTCATTTTACGTTGATAAACAAGTAACCATTTTATATTTTTTTACGTTTTATTTTCGATATGTAATATAAGAAAAATAAAAAAAATATGCGGAAGTTACGAAGTGTTACTTGAAGTAGATCCTATTCATTTGACGTGTTTGTGGCACTTTACCAAATAATAAATAGCGATGTGTATGAGAGAATTGATTTGGAGGGAATGGGGATGATATGTGGGAGATGGATTAAATGATCATCTAAGGCTTTGCCGTTACTTTGGAGTGGAAAGATAGTGTTTTTGCGTTATATTTTGATAGAAGAGTTAATATTCAATGGCCAGAAGGTGATTCGGTAGAATAAACATGTCAAGAATTGTCCTTTGATGCGGAAATTATTGAATAAACTGATGATTGAAAATGTCGAAATAGAAAAAAGTTAATGTGCAATGGAAGTGTTAAGTCATTGACAATAGAATTACTTAGAACACTTTAATAAAAACGGTTAGAACATTTCCTTCTTTCAATTATTCTTGATGGCTATACTGAATGAAGATAATGTTGTAACTGTAAAACATTCTTATTTAGACAAACAAATTAATAGTGAGAAAGTATTGTCCTTAATTAATAACGGCGTGATGGTTTTGAGTCTTAAGTAATGAGGTAACTATTTATTTTTCGTTACGTTACATTACCCCAAAACCGATAAGAATTATGTAATGGAATATGAAGTGTTATCATACGGATAAGAGTTTGGATAAAAGAAACAAAGTTCCTTAATGGAAAATTATTATTTTTTTCCAAATAAAAAACAAGAAGTTTTGATTCTGTTGGTACTTGGTACACGTATCCTTCTGGATGGGTCGTTAAAACTCAGCAAATAAGATTCCATTCACACAATTATTGTCCGAAATGGTGATGGTATAATGGAAGAGTCGCTTAAGTAACAAAACTTTAATGGAACTCACAGTGTGTGTCTGTGTGTACAGAGATGATCCCCTCATAGTAAAAAGAAAACCTTTAACCCATTTTATCCTTGTATTTTAGTGAATTTTTATGCAAAAGTTATTAATAATTGCTAATGTATTTTTCTCTGTTTCATCTTATTCTAGTGACCGGCAGTATAACGTTGACGAAAGCTCAGCAACAAAAGTTTCGTGTTTCACCGCATAATTTACAAGTGCTGGAAGGCAGTGAAGCATTACTGCGATGTGAAATATCAAATTTAAAGGGTAACGTGCAATGGGTCAAAAATGGATACGGCCTAGGTAATTAATATTTACGTACTCTTCTTGCTATTTTATTTAATTTTAGTTTTTTTTTTTTTTAAATTCTGGTATATTGAGCTCTTCAATAATATCTCACGTGGAGAACTTGAGTTTAACCCTCTCATACTTACCATTTGAAAATATGAAGGAATAAAAAAATGTTAAAAGGTTGACCCAAATTCAGTACATTTTCCGAATCAAATATTTACTCATGATTTCATCAATGGTACTGGTAAAAATTCTATTTGGTTTTAACGCGCGTAATAACTCTGAACGGTTATGAGACGAGAAACGGTTCAGTGTTTGTCTGATGTATTCGCGGTGGAGATACGCGAAAGGTAGATTTGTAAAATTGGGTATTTTTATACCCATTTACGTTTATTTTTTTATGCAAAAATGAAATTCGTGCAGTTTAATGTATGTATTATTTGAGCATAGCTGAATGTCAGTCGGTGAAGGAAGAGGATATTCTGTAAACCGATCTTGTGAATAATTTAAAATTTAAATAAGCTAAAAGTAATCAATTTTGATCCAAATCATTTTCAATTAAGGTCGTTTAGGAATCTGTTTTAAAACATTATGAAAATACAACATTTTGTATTTTGGAGGGGAGGGGAGTGTAACAACACATTTTCTTTTCCAACACGCTAAATTGAAGGTAACCAGAGACCAATGAGGAAAAAAAATACTTTCAATTTTTCCCGCGTATATTTTGTTTTTGCCTGTGTTTTAATAGGAAAATTCCATTTTAATAGGCTATTGCCTTTCATGTGTCCAGTTCAATGATGGAATTTTCCACTTATAAGATTGAATGTGTGTGAGTGTTTTTAAAATTCTTTTTTTTTTTTCAAACAGTTGAATATTAATAATGAACGCAGAAAATATCATCAATTTCGTACCATTTTTATGTTCCTCTACATTTTGATAGCATCATCATCATTGAAGAAGAAACATAATCATAATTGAAATCAAACATTCAAGTGTATTCAAACGAAGAAAAGTTATTAACAATTTTCTTTTTGTTTTCTATTTAGACGATTTACTTTGTTCTAATAATTTCATATTTCAATTCTATGTTATGCATACACACATACAGAATTGATGTGTTCTTTTGGTATAAAGGAATAAGAAAAAAAAAGAAATAAAAATTGATTTCATAACAAGAAGAATTCCTTTTTGTACAATTCTTGTGTTATCATAAATAGCATTCAATATCCGGAGTACTTTATATTCAATTTTGCTATGCTTAGGCTTTTAACTTCTTATGGAGTTTCACCTCTCTCACGTGAGTACGATAGAAACCGAATAGAATGAAAAAAAGGGAACAAATGATTCTATGGTCATACATAGGTAAAAGGAAAGAAAAGAACATGAACATCTTTTTCAATCGATTTTAATCGTAAATTTCAATTACTTACCAATATTACTGGGGGTACCTATACCTCTACTTGCTAGCCCAGTTAAGTTAAGGGTATTCGATAAAAAAAACTTATCTGATTAAATTTATATTATGTACGAAATGGAATAAATGAAATTATGTTTTTCCATCGATGTTTTCCTCTTCGTCTTTAAATTGATGATTTTCAATGTGGCCTGTGAGACGAGACACCACACAGCATTTTAGAATGAAATGTTCACTTCACACTGCGAATGGTATGAAAGAGTAAAATGGAGAAAAAAGTTCCTTATAGGAAAGCAGGCAAATAAAGTTATTTTTTGAGAAATCAAATGTAATGTTGTTCAATTCACAACCATTTTTGCCCATAATGAGATATGAAGAAACACATAATGAGTTCTACTTAAATCGTATCAAATGGGAAAACATTTTCCAATTTCTTTTTTATGGAATAATTTTTGTTTTCTTCCAAGAAGGACATTTTTTAGTGTGATTCAAAATGTGTGACTAATTACACAATCGTCCTAAGATGTTAAAGAACTTTAAAATGAATTAACTAATTTGTTTATTTATTTTCAGGATTTGATCAAATAATGCCCGGTTTTCCGAGCTATTCAATACTAGGTGATCGGTCACAAGGTGTTTACAATTTAAGGATATCGAACGCATCAATTGATGACAATGGAATTTATGAATGTCAAGTAGGACCGGCACCATATAATTCACCGTTGAGGTCAAAGGCCAATCTCACAGTAATCTGTAAGTCAATTTTAATTATATTATTCCCATTCTCTTTATGGTTTTATGTGCATTAATTTTACAACCAACCCAAAATGGAGTACGAAAGAAAAGAATATTTAAATTGAAGTCTTGATTATATGCGAGTACATGATTTTCAATTTAATCAAAATCTACTTGAAATATGCTCACGGGATCATCAATAATATTTAAATGATTTAATGTTGTGAGAGTCTACGGACTTCTGTTTGCGTTTTTTATGTCTTTTATGTATGAGGTACTTTCATAATAATAAATATATGAATTTTAGATTTTTTATTTGGTGAGTTTCGATGTCACGTACTCATAATGAAGACAATTTGTCGAGATCTTGTCGCATACTTGGAAATTCACACACGAAAATCATATTTTTTAATAAAATAAAAATTTCTTCATTTGATATGCATATTGAAATTCAGTTTATCGTTTATGTTATGAGTTTGAGGAAAACCAAGATGGAGAAAATTTTCTTAAAAATCAAATATGTTTCATATCACATTTCTATCGATGGTTCCATATGACTTGATGATGGTGTGGTTGTTTGGTTTCTTATAAATGGGAAACAATGTCTTCGACAATATTTTATTATTCAGTAAAGTAATATTGAGTATATTAAAATTCAACTAAAAGTACAAAGTGCGTGTGTTTATTCATTTTTATTTTTTGTTTCTTTATCCTCGGAATAATGAAGACAATGAATTTTGAATTTTCCTTCGTTTCGTATCGTAATTTAACTGATTTGCTAAATTTTCATATTTCTGACTGTGTGGAATGGAATTTTGGTATCAAACAATCGAATGAGAACACAAGATCTTCAGGTTGTTGGGGTTTCATTTTTAGATACGTCAAGAGTTTTTTTTTTGATTTCCTTATGAAATGAAATAAGATGAAAAATCATGAAGTAAAGCACGTAATGAAATCATGTTTATATTAGAGTTTATTAATGTCGTATGTGAGTCCAACAAAAAATGGCAAAGTAAATAGGAGCATTGAAAGAATTTTTTTTTTATTTAATTTCAAAAAGAATATTAAACAGACTTTATCGTGTTATTTGTTATTTCGCATGTTATTGGGGGCTTCAAGTAAAATTAATAAAAATCAATAAAACCATATTAATGTTGTATGCTGGCGAAAGGTAATCAACATTGATTGTCAGATTGTCTTCTTGTTAAATTTTCTGAGACAGAATTGAATCAATTGATGTGACAAGTTAATTGAAACGATTCAACCAAATTATACCATTGACGTCTGCGTATTTGATTAGTGAAATCAAGTTATTTATGTTATTTTTAATTATTCTGATGATTTATAATTTAAATTGTCTGGTAAATTGAAAGAATGAAAGGCAATTAATTTTGTCTCGAGGGTGAAGAATACCCAAAAGAAAAAAATATTCAAAACGACATTTAATTATGATGATTTCTTTTAGTAATTACGTTTGACTGGCAAAACAGAAATTATTCTTAAAGCCACAGGTCACTAAAATAATTAGGTTAATTTGTAATCTTCAGTTCTCCAAAGAGTAGACACTTTAATTCACTTAAGTGTTCTGTAATTTTTGTTCATAGTGTCATCCATCCCAGATGTAGTGAAAGCAGACAGGTGATGGATATGATCACTGGCATAGTTGAAAACGCGTAGAAATGAAAAGAATTTTCCGTTAAGACAGAATATGAAATCTCATCTAAGAGATATGAAAGAGTTTTGGCTAAAGAATTTAAGCTATCGTCTACCGTTAAGAAAACGATGTCATACATTGAATTCTTTTAGTTTCAATTTTGATTAAAGTTCGTTGTTATAGTAATTTTTTCGTCTCTAGTTCCAACATGCGCTTAAATAACCCTAAAGAAAATACAGAACGAAACTATGCTTTTGTATAATAACAGCATAGAAGGAAACGAAAAAAACTAAGTTTTGGAAATAGTTTCGTCTTCTATTCATTCTTTTAAAAGAATAAATCTCATTTACCCCCCGAATGGAAAGTGTAATTTAGTTCCTTATCATCTACATCATTCGTAAAGGACCTGACATAAATACTAAACTAGTTTGTGAAAGAATTTTTCGTCCCTCCCTTGAATATGTGGGAGCGACAGTAAAGAATGGTGGTGTTACAAAGCATAACTTTGTATAAACTATTCAATGAAAATTGAATGAAAATCATCTTGATATTGTCAAAGAATTGAGACGAAGTATATGTTCCAGTACATTTTGTTATTTGATGGAAAATTCATTGAAAAACAATAAAATAGAAAATGAATAAGGGAAAATAAAATAAAAACGAATTCGGCAATAGAAAATTGATGGAAAAGTCAATCGAATTAAATTGGTGTCCGAAAAACGAAACAAAATTGTTTTTGTCTATATCGATGATCGGATGAGAGGAGAGGGTGGTGGACACTGATAGCAGAAAAGTTCAAGAGTTAAAGATGAAGTAAGTGAAGAAAACATAAGTTGGCCAATTCCGATATCATTTCAATGATACGATGAAGACCCCAAGAACATCATAACAGTATTATTTTGAACTAACAATGTGTGATAGAAACAAAAATTGATATCTCTGTTTTCATTGAATACTGAAACATTTATGCATAGGCGTGACCAATTGAAATAACATAAAACCATAATATGAGACACATTGAAATCGATAATAAAAATATTATTAAGAAAATATAACGTGCCAAGTTCGCTTTATTTTTTCGGGGGCCAAAGAAAATATGGAACCAACTTTACAGTGGAAATGAGTGAGACAGAATGAAAATGATAAATAGAAGAAAGTGGTCAATATTCACCATTACTATTGAACCAAATACATAAAATGATTCGAATTTTATTGAAGTTTAGTATTTGTGTACCCCAGCCAGATCAACTGTTAATTTAATAGACACCAAAAAAAGAACCTGATCGTCTTCACTTGGTTTTCATAACGCACATTGATGAACCCCCCCAAAAGAATAATGTGTTTTATTTTCAATAATCGGTTACGTGTTCATAACAAGAAAATATTCATTTCGTGTTCTATCCATAAAGGACGGGGTTTTTTGGATGTTTCTGTTTGATTGTTTGGCAGACAAGAGATATTAGGAACAAGATCAAAATATACAAGTTGAGTGGGTGATGGTGATTGTTGGGTGAAACCAATTAAGTGATATAAGTACGAATGGATAGAGACCGAATGTCAGAACGGATCCGTTCTTATTCCATGTCATTTAGATGACATCGAATGGAATGGTAAAAGATACAATATTTTTTTGATCAAGAGCATGAAAAAAACAGTAAGAAAAGAAAATTCTTCGTTCAATGGTGAAATGCCTAATCACGGGGTCACATAACATCTTATGTGACATAACATACAACATCTCATCTATGTTAAATTGATAAAAAAAAGGGATAAAATATTTACTTCCTTTCATGAAATTTTTATTTTCTCTCTTTTACTGAACATTTTGATGATGATGACGATGATTTTCCAGTACAAAAAGAAAAGATTTATAAAAAAAAATAAAAAAAAAATAAAACTTCTTGTCTTCCTTGTATGGATGAAGTTATGTTCTGTGTGTTGGGCAATAGGATGATTATAAAGAAAAACTTCAAGTGATGGCTGTCAAAAAAATAAAAATTTTCGTTTATTTTTATTTCCATTTGGTAGCCAAGAAAAGTATGAAAAAGAGGCACTCGTTTCTTGATATTATTCCTGAGTTATTTTTTTTTCTTTCTTTCTGTGTTTGTGGTAGTTCTGTTTTTTGGAATTGATATCGGTTCAAAATGAAGAATTACGAAAAGTAAAACTGAGTTAAACTTTTTCATTTTTCCACGAGTTTCACTTTATATATATTTCATTTGATTCAAGAGCCGTGGGTGGTATACACCCAAAAGAGATTCCTTTGTTTGGTGTGATGGGTCTTGGTTGTTAAATTCATCATAATTCCTTTAACAGTTAGAATTCAGATATGAATTCGTGAATGGATGATGGCGACATGGATGGTATAGAATTTTTAACCAAAATGAAATGGATAGTGTGAGTAGTGGTGGGTGACCATTTGACAAGAAGGGACATAAGAACAATTTAAAAATATATGGATCCGATGGGTGACAAAGATTCGTTTCGGAATGGATAAAAAAAAGAGAAGAAATTTTTAAGAGGTCTCGGATAAAGTAAAACTTTTTTCTTATTATTGTCGTGTTGGAAGAGATCTTTTTCTTAATTTCATTCAAATTTTCTTCTTCTCATTCGTTTGTATTTCTCATGTTGATTTTCTTTATAGTGGATGAAGAAGCAAACATTTTTTATTGTTGAAAATTATCTATTTTTATTGTGTATGTTGGGAAACATTTTATCAATTCCTTTGGTGGAAATTTAATTTTTTATGTTGTTCCTTGTTTGGCGGTGTTGTTTAAGAAACAACTGAGATTTAACTGATATTTCGTATTTTTTTTTTTGGTATGAACTAATGAATACTTCTAGTGGAATGACACCAATTTGAAAAGTATTATGAATTGTTGGCTAGAGTCACTTAAAATGGTTAAATTGTTTTCATCATAATCTCAAAGTGTTAATGGTTGTTGCCGAATTTTGATACTATATCGTCTAGGGGTTCAATTTATGTTCCATTTTATATTTTATGCAAACAAAAAATTATGAGAAATATCAAATAACTCTACATAATGGCTAATAAATTTCTGTTTGTTGAATAATATTCTTGTTCTGATGGGGTAGCCTCTGATTCAAAGTAAAAGTTTTTCTGCCTCTAATTTTCCACAATATTTTAAGTTTTTGTTACTTCCTGTATAGAAAATTCCTGGTATTTGTTACTGTAATGAAATGTAAAGATTCTCGTTGTGTTTTTTTTATTTAGAATTCCGGATTTTCTGTATTTTTTTAAATGAAAATGTAAAGAAACAAACTGGAAATGAACTTTATTTTCTTCCACATGAATTGTGCTAAAATGCCAAAATGATTTTGGGGCGAGGTAATCGAGAATCAAATGAATAAGAAGAAGTTCTCATTGAATGTCTATTTTAGTATGTTTGTTATAGGAGGGATGAAAATTCTCAAAAAGGATTCAGTTGCAGAGTCAATTCTTGTGTGTCTTTAAGTTGTTAAATACTTTTCTCGTATGGAAAACATCCTTATATTTAGTAACAAATTTTTTTGTTTTATGTTTTGTTTTCTTGCTTGAAAAGATCTGAATGAGTGTGGAAACTGTGAAACAAAAACAGCATTTATAGATGATGACAACAACGGTTTGGAGAATATGGAGTTCTCTTAACTATTAGTGGAAAAATTCAAGAGATTTTCCAATTTCCCGAAAGCAAGTAATTCTTAAGTATAATGTGGGTGGGTGGTTTTACAAAATGTAAAATGAATGAAATATTTCAAATTGTTTTGCTATTATAATTCACAGTATTATAGTCTCTTTCTCATCCATGAGTTGTATGTTCACTCCAGTGAACTATTTCTAAAGACTCAAATGTATATGTAGAACAATGTTTCGAGTAAAACATGACAAAACAATGCATTTCCACTATGGATTAATAAATACTACTTTCATATTCAACGAATTTCTTTTTTTCCTCTCTATAAGTATAATCCATTGAATTACATTCATAAGGAATTTTGTAACTGTTGTTTCAATGTATAGTTTCACTTATCTTTCGGTGAATTATCTTAATATGAGAAGACATTCTAGTATTATCGTGATCCTGATTTTGTAAATTTTAACCAAACCGTCGAAATAAAGAATTGATAAGTCCCTCAAAGTAAGAGACATCAGGCGGTAAAAACGAATTTATAAATTTAATAATATGAAACTATGTAAGATTTAAAGAAAATGTTTTCCATATTGAATCGATTATAGTCAAGCTGACAGAATCACTGAATAGATATGAATGTTAAACAGGAAAATTTCGATATTGAAAGACAACTGATAATCTGATGAATTGAGAATAAGTTCTGGATGATGATGGCGATCTAAAACAAATGATAAAAAAAATTTTCAAACATTTTATCCATGAAAGGATTCACAATGGCGTTCCTGTTAGTATCAGGAAGAGACTCATATCAAGAGCACACATGTTTGAATTTTAAATCTTTTATGTTTACAAAAAAATTTCCGTTTCCCCATATGTGGGATTTTTTATATGGAAACGTGCTATCTATACTATCCATTTATGAATTATAGAAAATTGTAAGTTGTCTCGTGTATCGTTTGCTTTTGTATGAAATATTTATGAATTCATTGTGTACTTCATTTGGGCGTCGAATGGTGAAGCAATTTTTTTTCCTTTATAAAATGGAAATCAACGTCAATGGATGAACATTTTTGAGTGGTTGTTGAATGGATATCGGGAGAACTTTTTTTTTATTTCATACTTTTTCAAAGGGGTGGTAGATTTGAGTAAAAGATCTTCAAACAATCATAGTAGAACATTTATTATTCCTTCTATATATGGATCATTTCAGCGTACAAGATCTTCCATTATACTTCAGGTTTTCTAAGTGGCCTGTTCATTCTAATGTAACGGTCCATAAAGAACTTGTCAAGAGTGTCATATATCGATCCGGTATACAAGACAAGGAACACACAAATACGGAAATAATGAAACATGGGGACTTTGTCATTCTATTTTTAGTATTATTTTGCAGAAAAATTGTGATTCGTGATCACATTTAATCCTTTTTATATGTTCTGATATATGCAACATTATAAGATCTTATTATTTCTATATTTCTAAGGCCATTAATGTACCACCACGGGCTATGTGAAACGGTTGAGAATAGCCAGAAAGTTCAAATTAAAAAATAAAATATGAAAACATTGGGAAGGAATGAAGAATGAAGTAAACGTGTAGGAGTCCAGTCACCCCTAAAGCAATTTGACTACACATTTAGAAGAGGATGTGAGGAGATTTGCGTTTCGTTTCGTTTCCTTTTTTTTTTTTTTGAGAACCAAAACTCGTGTGCTCTTGCATATGTTTGAGTATAAAGGATAATAAGAGTTGTGATGTAACAAAAAGCTTTAACATTCTATGTTTTATATTTCTTTTTATTTCCATTGGATCATATTTTATTCATGCATCACTCACAACATTGTATTTATGCTCATAAGTTGCATAAGCATTTTGTTATTTTGTATAACACACGGTTAAAATTGGTTTACCCGTCAGGATTTGGGTTCTAACTGTTGGTTCTATTGACAATGTAAGTAGAAGAATGCAGAAGAATATCAAATAGTGAGAAAACAGTGAATGTATGTAATTCGCCTTCTGCTTATATGTGTTCAGTAGTTTTTTTTTCTTCTTATTCGTTTCTGATTGCAACTATTATGCTATCGGTATTAATGGTCCTTGTGAGCACATACGTTAGAATACACCTGGAGAACAATATGTGAATGACGGTTTTTGTATTTTGCCATGTTACATTGTAGTTGGTGATGAATTATGAGAGAGCGACTATTGCTCATGAACAAATATTGAAGCACAGAACACAATTGTTTCAAATTACTTTTCTAATGTTGAGTGGTTACTTATGAATTTGCATTTGATGGTAGGTGGTAATGCACCAGTTGTAAATAAAGTTGCACATTTAAGATCGTGTGGATAGTTTTCGATGTTTCACTATGAAATACTTCAGTTACAGTTGATGTTCAGGTGTAAAATTACTCAACTATTCGTTATTGATGAACAGTGGCATCATATATCTGACAAATGATGAAAATTCATTTAGAGCCCATCAATTTTAACAATGCGAAATGAATAATGTTCAATGGTATGATGTATAAACATAATCCACATGACAGATATAATAGAAATCGTGAATATCTCTATTGTCATCTAACAGTTTCAAATATGAAACATGAAAATGGGCTTTTTATTATTTTCTTCTTTTATTTTTGGTTGGCATAAATAATTTTCCTTTCTTTTTTCTGACGGTTAAAATTCAAAGAAAATATAGTGACTCTGAGGTTTTGAATGGGTGGGTGGGTTATGGAAAAAGCATTTTTACATACCGCAATCTAACAATTCTTGACTTGTAACACTACGGGGAAAAGTCGATTTCTATTCTCTTCATATTTTACGGTTTCTTTTTCTTTTTTCTTCCTTTTCTCATTGCTTTTATTATTTATTTCTGTTTTTGCTTTGTTTCTGTTTATGTTCTTATGTCTGCACGAGTCTGTTGAATTTTCATGTTGAATCCAATGAGAAATATCTTTTCATTCACCTGCCAGTTAAATCAACCCTAGAGGGTTGTTTTTATGTTTTCCGAGAGTATTTTTTTCTTTTATTTTTCTCCTCTGTGTAATATGGTAACGCGTCAGAATAAAAACCGACTAAAATTGAACGTAAGCTTTCACAGACAAAATGTTATTTTGTTACTGTGTGCTTGGTTAATACGAGAAAGAATATGAATTCATGATCCGTTTTTAGGCCGTCAAAACGAAGAGAAATATCATTTTTTTTCCTTTTTCTGTTTGGCGAATTTGAGGAAAAACGGAAAAGTATAAACATTCAAATAAATAAAAAGTCAAGAGGAAAATGATAAAGAAAACATAAGAGCGAAAGACATGAAAAAAAGATGCAAAGGGAAAAATAAGAATGCGGAAGGGAATACAAGAAACTAAATGTGAGAGTCCTGAAGTCATACATTATTATTCATATAGGAGTAAAACGATTCTTATGAGTCGCGTACATATAAATTATTCTTCATTTTTTAAAAGTCTATCCCCCCAAACCCATTTGAATAAAGAAGGCATTACATGAGGACGTGGGCATGTTCCCTAGCACTTATTTTATTCAAGAACATGTGGCAATGGCATAAAGAAATTGTTAAAGGCTATGGTACTGATGTAGTTATCCGCTACACGGTTTTGTAACCTGTCATTCTTAGTGGATGACTTTATCACAACGACTGCCACCTCATCTGCTCTCACTTGTCTTGAAACCTGAAAAGAAAAAATAAAAAGAATATGAAAAACCGAATCCATTATGTAGATGTGAAGCAAATCCCTTTTTGGAAATCATCTGAATTCAACTGAACAGAGGATTGTGCAGAACATGGTGACTTGAGAATAAAAAAATCACTTGTTTTTCTTTAACTTCAACAACTGCGTATTTGAATTCCTTGGCAACGAACTATTTTCTCACCTGTAAATTGCACGATGTGATCATTTGGTTCATTTGGATGCAGACAAGAGTCAAGTGCTAATTCGAAATTAAAGAAATTCAAAATCTCATTTAACAAGGCGCAATGAACTTGCAATGATTTCATTCTTTATTTGCGATTTTATTGAAGGATTTCACCTATTCAATGTGAAGTGTGAAGAGTGAATGGTATACGTAAAAGAGAAAATTTATTTTCCATCGATTTACAGTCTATTTTCGTTTTTCGATGAGTCTTTCTTGCACGTACGCATAAAACTTTTAATTTAGAGCCAAAAAGTTCTTGAGCCTTCATTTTGTTCATTTCCAATACTGATGCCATTGAAATACTAATCATTCAGATGCTCTGGTCTTGATAACAAATGATGTTAAAAGGTGATAAAGAAAAGAAAATGTTCACCTTTCGTTTGGCTAATTGAACTTTTCACAGTGTGTGTCGATGTGTGCAAAATAACAGATGATATTGAATGATATCCAATCAAATAATACAGAACACAAAATAGTTGGAAAATAATATTTTCCAAGATGAAATGAAATTTTCTCTTTGTTATGGTTTTATGGATATGCTTCATTCGGTTAAGAGTTTTTTTTTTTATTTCATTTTATCCGTAAGAGAAATTTGAAATTCACAGCACAACAATATTGTATGGAATCATCTGAGCAATAGCAATGGGGTTGAATGACCCGCCTTATGTTGCATCATGTGAAAAACATTGCAACCATCTCAGCTTTCAAGTTTACTTGACAAAGTTCAACAGTATCAATGTTGGCTCCTTCATAATCATAATTATAGTTTTTTCTTTGCTTCATGTTTTTTTATTCTTTTTATATTTTTCTTTTTTCTTCATCATTATTTTCCATAATCACTCCTATGTTTTAGTGATTATTTTCAATGTGGCAATGTTGGTTATGTGCTGTTTTTTACTAACGTGAATACAATATTGTTGTAGTGTGCCTTAAGTGGTGAATGAAATAAAAACAGAAGATTATCATTTTTCAATGAGGCACCAGCCGTGTTATTCACGCAATGTTGTATGAGTTACCACTAAAAGAAAAACTACATTTTTATAATAAAAAAGTGCTGAAAGATGGAGAAAATTAAAAAAAAAAATATTCCCATTATCTTTTGTCTTTAAATGATTCCCGAGCAACCGTAATCTCCATTCAGTTGAATGAAATAATGAAAATTAAGTTGTTTTTCCTAAAATACAAACTTGAATGGTGAATTTTAATGGAAGGGCTGGTTTTTTTTTGTTTTAAATGATTCCATTTTATATACTTTTTCCTATTTTGGATTACCAATGGCTTTTTAATGTTGAACATTAATGTGCTTCTATCTGTCTATAATTTAACTGATGATTATTCACCTATATTATATGCCTGAAGCTCACAGATTTGAGCAATTGGTCTTGTAACAGTGGTATTGTGTACGAGTCAATATGAAAAAGAACCTGTAGCAGGATTAGATTCAATTCAACGTTATGATTTTTTGGTGGGTGGAAGTGTCTCATTGGTCCACAAGAAACATAGAATTTTAATGCACACTTTTAAATGTATTAAAAATCTTATCGTTTGGCAAATCCGATTAAAATTAAAATAATCTTTTTTGGTGTTCGTCTAACTTACCTAGTTGCTCAGCAGATTGGCTAAAAAAAGTTATCATTTTAAAGACGGGACGACGATTCCTCTAAATGGAAAATTGTTAAAATGAGACACATAAAAGAGACGATATAATAATGCTTTTGTTATTAGATGACATGAACAAAGTATCCTATAAATTGGTGATTAAGTTCATGTAATATTGTATTAGACATTCAAATGGTTGTTATACTCTCCTCTGGGCGTCCTTTATAATAGTTTTCTTTTCACTTGATTCTTTTGGATCAACGAAGTTTCCATTTGACTATATGCCGATTGTTTGTATATGTGTACTGATTCCATCATTAAATTATGGTACACGAGACGAAATTCATTCTGAAGTATTCTTATGGAATACATTGAACATCATTGGCATTTCATTTGCAACAACCATAATCAGACGTGAAACAGTGCTAACAAACATAAAATAAAAAAAAGATGAAATTGTTTGCTAAAAGTGTGTATAACATCTACCTGCATCATGTATTCAATGGTTTGATCAAATGAAACATAACTTGATACATAATAACACATTTATTATAATGGCGAAATTATGCACACGTCTCTTCAACGAATATTCTTTCCATCCTTTTTTGCATATACAAATAATATGCTTTGGTTTACAAGGCCTTTCTTTTTAAACTTGTTCGCCCGTTTGTTTTCTAGTTTTTTTCTTTTTTTCTTTCGTTTCTGAATCATTGAATCAATTTTATATGTAACAAGTTTTCGTTCCTGGCAGAGAAATAACTGAAAATGTAATTTGCTATGCGAATTTTCCCATTTTTATTTCACAACACTTTTGATGAAAATCCCCGTGTGAATTGGATAACACTCTTTATGAATTTTCTGTTTGTGTGTTGCTGTTTTTTTTCTTGTTTCATTCATTTTCTTGAAAATGAGAAATCTGACTTTCTTTAAGTTTTCCTTGGGTTTCTATTGGTGTATTTTGTATCGTGAGATACATTGTTTTATAACGTTGAAGTTTTTTTTTTTTATTTTGGCCATTAAATTTGGGTGTGAGGTAGATTATAACCCTCCAGGTAATAAAAATGAAAGAATCTTTTCTGACAACCAGCGAGAATATTTCGCTGGATTGGGTGATGATGGTGGGGTGGTTAGAAGTTTTTGGTTGAAAGACGTATGTATTCACATTGGTGTTCTGGTGTAACCACGGTGAAATGAATTTTAATAAAATTCATAAATATGGTGAGAGATGCGATGGGTAATTTTATGAATTGTTTTTTTATAACCAGTCCGCTTGGTTCTCGTCTCTTTTTTTTATTCATTTGCCATTCTTGTGCTATGTTAAACGCCAAAGTGATTCCATTGTGAATTGTAACAAAGTGTTTTCCCTTTCCTGTTGTTATTTTTCAAATCTTTATGTGAATGCGTTTCATTACAATGTTTCCCAATACATTTTCTTTTTCATCCTTTTCATTATACTTTTAAACAAAAAACATTTCTTACAGTTAAATTTTCGTTTTATTTTTTTTTTTATATCCTGATTATGTTGTCATTAAATTTTCCGTTTTTAAAATGTCCGGAAAACAACAATTTTATTAAAATCCGTTTCAAATGGAAAATCATTTCTATGAATTTATTCCTTACTGAAATCAATTTGATTAAAATCGATCAATTTTACTTCATTATTATTGATTTTCCTTCAATTCTCTAAGTTAATGGTTTTTAATACGAATTAAATGGTTGGAAGAAAAGAGAATTTCAATTTCTGTTTAATATATTAAATGGTTTTAACAGTGAAAAATAATAAAATTCTTGTGTTTTATATTAAATCGTATGACGATGAATATTTTGGAGTCGTAAATGGCGTCCAACATTATATTGGTCTGCGAGTACATTAAAGGGTATTGAATGGTTTTATGGACATTAAGGGGGTTGGATAAATGGGCCATACGATCATACCATATTGAGCCACATAGTCGTAAATGGCAAACTAAAGATATCATTGGTATGACTCTCCTTCTCATTTGACCCGAGTTGTTTATGACATTTTATTCGTGCTAAAGGCCATCGCATATGGGACACATTTTACATTTTCCTTGTACACATCGTTATTGGCTTCTTCTTTTACCAAAGGAAAGGGGGGGTTGAGCTGAACAAAACATTGCGACCGAAAACGAGGAAAAGAAAATTCATATAAGTGAAAAAGAAATAAGATGAGGATAATAATATATTGCAAAACCACGTAACGACTTTTTCGTCAGATCTTTTTTAGAAATGTTCGTCGCTTTTGGCTTTCATTACATGGATTTTTTTTTCTGTTCGGGAAACACAACCAAAATACAATGGAAATGACATCTTTTTACGTCCATCGTACTTCGTTTGATTGGGTTGGAACCATAAACTTGTTGATTCGCTTTTGGCCAAAGCACTGAACATAAACCAAAATATATGGAATTCCTATTGTTTGAAGTCTTCAATCCATAGTGGTAATATAAAACTTCGACATAAAACTGAAAAGTATTTTCATTGATGGTTTTTATTTCCTAATGAAATCACATAAAGAAGATAATGAAATTTTTTTTTAAATTTTCACCATTTTATTTGCACTAAAATTATAGTAGAGATTTACATTAAGATATGATTTAATTAATTCATAATTCTAACCTTATCGAATTTTATTATTCCAGCACCACCGTCTTCAATTGAAATCGAAGGACATCCAGCCAATTCGAAAGTTGAAATTGGTGAGAATCAACCATTAACACTAACGTGTAATGTGGCGAACGCAAAACCAGCAGCACAAATTCAATGGCTTCGTGGGAATGTTGAATACAAGACAGGTAATGTGATAAATTTAATTTTCTTATGAATATACAATTCTATTATCTCGTTACTCTATATATTCTGATGATATTACGTACATAAGTCTATAATGAATGTGATATCATCGTATTCTGTATTTATATCATATGGTAAATCTCTTGAGAATTACATGTGTTCTTTTAATGCTGGGCGAATGAAAATAAATTCAGTTTACTTGACTTCATTAAACTGATCGTTGGGTTTTTACTGTTTCCTAGGTGATACAATGGGTGAGATCAAAAATTAACCAACGAAAATGTTTTTGTGGTTTTAGGAAAACAACAGCATCCAGTGAAATACCAGTAAAACATGAAGATCCCAAAACACTGACAAGCATTGAACTACCGCATTTAATCATTTTTCATAGAACCGATTCTTTATTTTGTACCATCCGCAACAACACTAATCATTCTAATGAGAGATAAGAGTGTTAAGTTATTCCTTACTTCATCGTTTTTTGTTTTGGCTGTTTATATACTTGGGGGTTGCACTCATCTTTCTTTCATTTTAATGTATAGATTTTTGTTTTGTTTTCTTACATTGGTGTACCAAGTTTAGATATATTTTTTTCTTTGGGTTTTCCATATCACCGAACATGGTGTTCCATACATACATTTTTCACACTGCCTAAAACCTATTTATCTTTATTATGCTGTGCATAATGACTTGCCATAAAATATAGAAATTAACTTTTATGCACAGCCTCCCATGCTACTGAAACCTTCGAAACTTTATGGCTTTCTCTCTATCATCTATATTTCCGTGTGCTTTTCTATTTTTATTTTTTTTTATTCTGTTCAGTTTTAAACATTCAACCCCATTCAATGGCCACCCAATGAGGTGTGAGAAGACAACCGGGAATGATGCTTTTCCGGTTTGGATGTGTTCTTTGCATTAAATCAATTTTCGCCTCTTGGTGTTTGCTCTATTTTTTTTTTCTGGCCACAAAATGTTCTTCTGTATGATGTGGTTAGAAATCTAATATCGACGAAAGGAAAAGAATTTAATATATGAGAGGTAGAGATAGAGTTTTGGGAAGAAAAAATACATACCAACGAAACGAATCATAAAAAACATTCACTTTGGTTTTACTGGTACCGAACAACATGAATTGATTCAACATGGAATCATTAAAATGATGGATTATAGTTACCACAATGGATTGAGTTAATAATAATTTTAGTAGAAGAACTGTGGAAAACATTGAATTCCTGTTTGAAATGGCTCAGTTGTGATGAGAATTTTCTTGTTCAATTTTATTTTTTTTTGTTCTTTCACTTTATCTGTCAGTTGCCATAAAGTTCACTTAACAATAATTGTAATTTCACAACGGAACTCAACAAACAGTGTAAAAGGAAACGGATATAATTTAAACGTCTATTTGATACACCGTATACCCGTAACTTTAATTGACTATTGTCAGTGTGTTTGAATAAGTCTCATGAACAAGATACAATTGCATTTCAATCTATTGAATATCGATTTCATCTCATGTTTTAGTGGCTGTGAAATAGTGAATATTGATTAACCTTTAATTATTGTGATTGATTTAGTGAAAATTTTAATAAAAAATTCGATTTTTAAATGAAAATTTTATCAATTGATTTTTGAGGTTATGAGATGAAATAGTTTTAGAGGATCTCTCAGCAAGTCGTTCTTATCTAAATCTTTTGGTATAACTATTTGATTCAATTGATCATGTAGAACAAAATCAATTCTTCTTTTATATTAGTTTTATCATATCTTATGCATTAGTTAATTGATTTTCATCTAATAATTTCCATTATCTATTACAGACAAACGAGAAGACGAGGTGAACGAAGTGCATGGCACAAGATTCACAACAATATCCCGTATCCATTTGACGCCAACATCAAGTGATGATTTTACGGAATTCACATGCCAGGCAAAACATAAAGCACTTCAGCCCGACATGCCAATGCGGTCTACAGTACAGCTTTCTGTTCTATGTAAGTTTTATCTAAATGTGGTTGTGGAAAATTCTCCATTCCTATCTGATTAGATGTGAAAGTCAGTGAGGTGATGGGCGGAAAATAAATAGCTAAACTATTGATGGTGTGGGTATATTCAAACCGACACATCTTCGTATTGATCCAAACTAATTATAGTTTTACTACTGAAGTAAACAGAATTAATTACTTGATTATTATATTCTTTTATGGGATCAACAACAAGTTTGAATATAAAAATACGATGTTTGTTAATATTCATCCAAATGGTTATCATCAGCAATTATTAATTATTTTATCGAGTTTAATTTAATTTTCGTTAGAAAATTTAATTTTACTGAAAAACCATATTCTAATATAAAATATGTTAGCAATTCATGGTTGGTTGCATTCAAGTTTTTGGTTTGGCATTGCTGCCACTCCTGACTCACCTCAAAAATTTATTCGGTTTGGCATAACTAAAATATGGAAATTAAACTAAAATGGGAAAACATGAAATCTTGAATGTGAGGTTTTAATATCTGAATTTATATATTTGTGTATGAATTTTCATTAGAGTGAAAAATAGTCGAGTATACTTTCATATTTATTAATATTTACATTTGAAGTCCTGTTCAGTTTAAAATTATATTATGGATATGGGAAACAATTACTCTAATCATATCATATGAGCCATGTTGTATCTCGAATATTTTTCAAATGCATAAAACGTGCATTATGTCACTGTTGTATATAAGCTTCTAAACAGAGTACTCAACTGGTGGTGAATACGCAAATAGCAACATCTATATCGGATGGGATGAAGTTGTAGAACAATTTGCATAAACATGAATTGGATCTTATTACAGGTTTTATGTTCAACAAAATTGAATTATAATTACGTGTTCATTGTCTGTTAACAAACATGAAAGCTATTTTGAAACGGTGGTGTTATAGAGAAATATTAACGATAAATGATCCGTTTTTGTTTAAATTTCAAAATTATATATTTTGTTACAAAGTGTATTGTCGATCGTAACAATAACTGACATGAGAGTAGTACAATTAAAATGCAATCGATTAAATGCAAAGTAATGCACAGTGAATAATTTAGTCATGTAATTATTGGAATGTATTTTAACTAATAATTTTTTCCAAATAATTTTCTAGATCCACCTGGTCCACCATATATTGAGGGTTATACACCTGGTGAAACACTTACACGGGGACAACATATTGAATTGGCATGTCGTAGTCGGGGTGGTAATCCACCCGCCCAATTGATTTGGTATAAAAATGGAATGCAAGTTAGCATGGCATATCGGTAAGTTTAAAATTATTTTGGACCACAATCAATGTACTAGATCAATAATTATTGTAAAATGTTTCTCTTTTCATCTCGTTTACAGAACGCACGGTAGATTTTCGGAAAATGTTTATAGCTTTAAGGCTGATTCGACTGATAATAAAGCGAAATTTCGTTGTGAAGCGAGCAGCATAATGACCAAATCGCCGCAAAAGGCTGAAGTTGAATTGAACGTATTGTGTATGTATCTCACTTCAGTAACACATGAAAAGTTATCAAAAAATTTTAAATAACATTTACGTAATGTTGTTTAATGTTTTATTGTACTTTTTGTTTTGTCAACTTTATTCAATTCATATCTTTGTTTGGTAATTTCAGTTGCACCGACTCGCGTTTCAGTGACAGGACCAACACAAGCACGAATTGGTGAGCCAGTGGAATTGCAATGTACGACAGCAGCATCAAATCCAGCTGCTGAAATAAAATGGATGGTATCGGGACGACAAATACGTAATACCACATCAAAAACGATTGTATCACCTGAAGGTAAATGAAAAACTTTATTCGTATGTAGTTATAATATTTGGTGGAACATTGGTTAACTTGTTTACTTCAGAGACTCCTAATTATTTTATTTGGTGGATGTGAAATATAACAATCGTCTGATATTATTCATACCGTCTATGTAATTATTGTTTATTTGAGGTGATAGATATTCATATAGTACAATGAAAATATTTTTTCATTTTGAGGTTTTTATTAATTTTGGAATATGTTTTATATAAATATTCTGCTGTGATTGTATGATATTCACAGAAAAACTGTGATTGGTATAACCAACATTGTGTGATATCCATGAAAAACAACTGGAAAAATGTTGAAGAAAACCTCAATAACCTCTTAATGAATTATATTACTGTGTGTGTGTGTGTTTGTTTATATTTTGCATTACAAAATATTAAATTTAATTAAAAGGGACACTTTGTAATTATTTGTTGCACTCATTGTGAGAAAAATTATGTAAAAGTTTATGCGCTCTACCTTTTTCATTGTTATTAATGGTACTGTTTTGGATTTTAATGTATTTCAGGTGGTTGGATTACAACATCAAATATAACTGCTGTAATTGAACCAAATAAACGTTCGTTAGTTGTTGTGTGTCATGGATTGAATACCCAGCTAGTGGAAAATGTAATTGGAACTCACAATATCAACGTTTTACGTAAGTCAATTGAATTTAACTTTGTTTTTTTTTTTTCTGTAGTAATTTAAGTTGATTGGAAAGATGGAAAATTGCAAGAAGTTTTCTTTTGATAAGAGAGTTTGAGTGAGAAAAAAAGTATTTTATCCCAAGGCAGTTTTCATTTGACTTTTCGTTCTTTGAATGTTAATTTAAAACGGTGATTGGATAAATTAGGAGAGAAGAAGTAGTCAAATGTTTGAATTGAAAATAGTTTTTCTGTCAAATTGCTTTGCGGGCACTTGAGACGATCTTCAGAAGAAACATTTTATAATTTAGTAGTAACTAAAAGAAGATTTTCATTTCGAAAGTACATTTTCTGCTGTAGGATTTCTGTATCGCATTGAAATTTGTTTCCATATTTTTTAATTGCTATGGATGAGGGTGCGTAATATTCAAGTAAATAATCATTTGAAAACTTTCAATTTATATAAGTTGTTGCTATCTTTAAATGAGATTGGAGTAGCATATTGTGTTTTCTATTGGGTCGTTAGAAAAGGACTCAATATTTTATTTGGAATCCTTTAGATGCCATAATACACCCATTTCTAAATAAAATTAACGGCATAATCAATGATACTGTCTCGTCATATACGCCATTGCGTTAGTTATAATCAAATATGGAATTGAGTAAATTCCATTAAGTCTAATATACTTAATGTACGCGGGTGGAGACCAAAGAAATGTTGTCTTTTCTACGAAATTTTCAATGGAAAGCTGTTTTTGCACGCGTCCGATGTACACTAATAAAGAGAAGAAGATGATGCGGTTGTTGAATTGTAAGAAATAACAGCGATACACTATTCCTAATTTTATTAAACCGAATATCAGTCGTATTTGAATTTTATTTGATTTCTTTGGCTAAGTAAATTTAACCTCCTCTTTTGCCTATTAGATGTAATTATACTAGAAAATATGCTTATGTTTATGACAAAATCATGGTTTTCATAGAGCAATGAGATTATGGGTTTCTGAGAATATTTTCACCGGGGTTTTATATCAAAAACACTTATTGTTTGGTATATGAATAAGGCACAAGGAACCTTTTATATGACAAAATTAATTAAACCGTTTTCAAGTGTTACGACGGTACAAATTCACCCATTTAATAGTTTGAAGTAAATAGTTTTCTCATATGGATGGTAGTGTATGAAACACTCAAAAGGTTTTGAATTACACCGTTCCTTTAAGACATTTTTGCATAGAAATTGTATTATTCAATGTAAGTGTGTGATAGCATTCAAATGGTTTTGTATTTCGTTAAAGGGTGGAGTTGTTGTTGTTGTTGTTGTTTTAATATCAACACATTGAGATGTAATTGTTGACTGAAAAGTTTTTCTTAAGAAAATCATTTCGATTTACTGCATCCCGGTGTACCGATCACTTTAATACTTTGTGTTGTGTATATGATAGTATTGTGTGGAAAATTTTATTAGACTTTGTATGTGTTATGTATTTGGAGTTATCATAAATTATTTATAACGAAAATCATTGCAGCATATCATTCCATTTTTAGTTAGTTGGGATGATGATGGAATATTTGATTAAAGTCGTTTTTATATGAACACATTCAAATTGTTATGGATTTGAGAGCAGGAGGATGTAGAAGAGGATCATCGTTTTGTGGGTGTTCATTAAACGAAACTTATGAGATATCAACACTACGTTTCATGTTTCATACCAATTTTGTGTTTTTTTTTCGTTTGCCAGTTGAAAGTTTAATGTATTTATTTAGACAACGAAAGAAAGGTGAACTTTTGTATAAATCGTTTGAGGTTTTAAAGACGCGATAATCTTGAACGTTGGCTGTGGTTAATTGGAGGATTTTGTTTGTTAAATAAAACGGTTATAGAGGTGACAATGGTTTCATTTTAATGTCATCAAATACGCTTTTGAGACTAAAATTTGAAAATTGGTAGCAACATAGTATGGTCTTTTATTAAGTGGATCAGACTCTTTATCTATATTTACTTTGTTGTCATTGGAAGATGATAATATCATAGTGATGAAGTTTCTGTTATGAATTGTTATGGTATTCGGAATGCCTCATAAATAGTAAAATATTATTTCTGATTATGAATTTATTCAAATTAAATATTTCTTACTGCATAGACAATTCATTGTAATGAAATTGCACTGCATCAATCACATTGAATCTGTGGATATTATTCAGTCACTGTGAGTATACTACATCTGAAGACAGTTGTGCTGTATTTTGGCTGATAACACGGTTAATTTTTAATGCGATAATAACGTTTTCCTGTAATGTGCAAAAGACACAAATGGAAGGAAAATATTTAAAATTTTGTGATCGTCATTCATCTCTAACTTTGATAGTTTAAATATTATTCTTTGTGGTAATAAAAAACATTGAAAATATATGGTGGGTGAGGGTAGAAATATACCAAATGGTTTTTAAAACCAGAAATAAAGGAATAATGAATGATGAGTTGCTTTCGATTTGATTGTGGCAATCATTTTTCACACGGATCCAATGAAATGATGACTATTGAACAGAAGAAAAAGAGACATCATTAGTATTGAATTTAATTCGTGAGAAGAATTATTACCAGTGGTGAGGTTAGAATGTATTTTTTTCATTTTAATTTTATTCTTGAAAAAGTTTATGTACAATAGTTCAGTAACATAAACAGGATAAGAAATGTAGAAAATCGCATCTTGAAAGTGTTTTTAAACAGAATTTTAAAATTGCTGTCTTATAAAGACTTATACTCAATTTCATAACTATAATCAGCATTCATGCATTCCATAGAAGATGCGTCATATGCCACATATTTTGTAAAATATTGGAATGGGTGGCGGTATATGGCTAAAATGAATATGTGCATATTCAAAGTGATATGTGTCGAGATGTGTGTGTGTGTTTTACAGTTGGCAAAAGTCATAAAAACGTACAATTTCAATTTACCATTTCATAATATAAATAAAGTATGAAATTTTCAATTTTTAGTTTTCTTCCTTTGCCGCCTTAAATTTTATGCTGTTCTGCTTTCATGTTTAATGTGAACAACAAAAAATTACACTAAGAAGTTGTAATAAAATTGGGATGCGATTGTTTAACCCCAATGAAGAATATTATTGGAGAAAGAAGAAAAAATTAGTTTTTCTTATAAAAAAGTTCAAATAACTATCCAACAACAATTTGTTATATATAAATTACAAATATTGCATGAACTATTTATGTATGCAATTTGAGAGAAGAGAATACTGAATCCACACATAAAATTATAATTTTGTGTTTTCCTTATTTTTTTATTTTTGGGGTTTTACAATTCCATGGGGTTTTGGCAAAATCATGAGCTAAATTTAAATGATTGTATGCGTCTTTGATATTCAATGAATGTGCATAATAAAAATGCATGTAACATTGTATGGTAAATATGTGATGCAATACGTGAGGTTTTCCACCATTTCGACAACAGAAGGAGGGTGGTAATGTTTATTTTATTGTAAACTATTTTTCATATTTATCCAATACAATTTGTGATTTCATATACTTTGTACATTAATGATATCCCTTATATTTTAATAATTTCGTGTTTCTTTTTTTTTTTATGATTCATGCAAAAACCATTAAGAATTTTCTGTTTAAAGTTTTATGTGCAAAGAATTGAAATTGGAAAAATTAAATATTCAATTGAGGATACTTTGAATCATCAGTCGATTTCATTAACAATAAATTTATTTTTATCATAATTGCATACTGTGATTTTCATTATTGGGAAATGATAAAAAAAATCATTTGGTTATGATTGGTTTTTATAAAAATAAATTTAAAATTTTATTTTCTGTCCATATGAGTGCTGGTTAATCAGACGATTTCATCAGATGATAGTGAACTTCTAAACGCATACGGCAGTGTACCTTAAAAATTTGTTATTTTAAAACGGTTGATTGAACATTTGCTAAAACAGCGATTCGTTGTACATTTAAAGGAGAGGGTGTTCTGTTTAATTTTTGTTCAATGATGTCTGACAATGTCATTAGGGCCGGTTCTTTTTTTTGTATATTGGAATTATAAAGTAGAATAATAAAGGAATCTCCTTTTAAATTGTTCGTTGTTTGATGAGATTCATTGGGACGTTTCTATTAAAATGACAACAGTATAATGAAATTGAACAGAAATAGGGGTGACCTCCTTAATGGAAATACCATTTTGAAGGAATTGGTGTGATGCTTTTTAACCAAGATACCCAACCAGGACTCTATCATTTATTCGTCTTTATGACGGATCCGAAACAAATTGAGTCATTCAGTTGTTGAATTGAGTCAAAAAACTGCTGATAAGAATATCGATAATGTCATATCGGTGTGTGTGTGTGTGTATATGAACAGAAGCGTGTATGGCAAAGGGCGACCAAGGGAGAATTGGTGGTTTACTTTTTTAAATGAATAAGGAATTCACAACATTGAAATTTAAATAATTTTTTTTTCTTTCTTGATTTCATCTGTAATGGAAAATAAATCCCTACCCGATTGCTATTTCGTAAGAAAGAAGAAAGTAAATTTTCCATGACCATTTTATAGTAAATATTGACTGAATTTTCATCCCTCATTTTATTGAAAATGCTCTAATTACTCCCAATGTGCTTTGAATAGGAGACAGTTTGTCAACGGAATCAATAGCTAAATCGGCAGCGAAATGATATATGATTGGTATGAGTTTTGGGGTGGTGGAGTTGTTCATATCGAAAACCACAAAATTTATGAGAAAAGTTGAGAGTCCTTTTCCCTTAGAGTTGATAAATAACATTAAATTGTTTTCTATCATAATAATATATTCTTCATTTGCGCGTGTTTATAGTAACTTGAGTGCCATCCAGTTTTCTGATAATAATTTTTGTTAACAAATATTCATATTAATATACAATTTTTTAAGAATTAATGAAGAAGAAAAATATATTTGCTTTTTATTTTGATGATTTTCATCTGCTATTGTAGTTTGGGTTCCTCCAGGGGGAAAAGGACCAAAGAAACGGAATTCTGTATAAGAAAAGTGTAGTCTAACGATAGGAAAGAACAGAATCGAATTCGATGTGAATGAAATACTTTGAATTATTTTTTCTTCATGTTTGGGGGATTTAGTTTTATTGTACTGAGAGAAATGTTTCGAATGGCAATGAATAGTTAAACGATAAATTGTTCGAAGGGAAAATTCCTTTTCTTTAGTTGATAGTTATTTTGTTGGTTGGTTTCTGTTGTTGTTGTTGTTGTTGTTGGATGATTCTTTTTTCTTTACTCCTCCTGTACAAAGGAATAAGAATGAAATTTATATCGTTTGTATACTATGTGAATTCTTTTGAGACTGAAGTGCACTATTGTTGACTATTAATCGTACATAATTCACATTCAGAGGGGGGATAAAAAAAAGCATTAAATTGCAAGATATAGCAGATTTCTTTTTTTTCTCATTCTTTACTTCAATAAAGAAACCATTGAGATATATGAATTTTCCTAATATGACTAGCAAGTTTTTCTAGTAAAAAAAAATACGGTTTTTGGGTTATATTCAAAAGAAATCATATTCTTATTGCTTTTATGTATTCAAGTCGCCAAAAAAAGAATTTTTTTTTCATATTGTTGAATGAAAAATGTGTATCGAGTAACATTAAATCATGCTGATGTGAAATTATTCTTCTTAAAATTTTCTCTTCAATTATATGAAGAGTCTTGGTTGATCACATAAAGGGACACCGCATTATGATTACGGTTTTCTTTCTTTATTTTTCTGTAACTTGGAAGGAAAATTAAAAGGCACAATTGAACTAAAAATTTTCCAAACATGAAAATTATGTTTTATTTTCATCAAGAATTTTGCAGCATAGCATTTGAATGTAATTTTTAAGTTTTTTTTTTTTTTTTTTTGGTTGTGAAAATAACAATTTTCCAGTCAACAACCAGATAAGAATTTAATTCCCCATAGAGAGATATTCTGTATTTTTTTTTTCTGTGTGAGTGCTCTCTCTCTATCTTAATAAATAATCTGTTGACTACATATTTTGAGTTCAGGGAAAAAGGAACAAGATATAAAAATTGCATAACTAAATGAAACATTTAAGAAAAATGAAAAAGTTTATGTTTTGTTTAGGGAAAAATTTTGCGAAAAATTATGATGTGAAACATTTTGCGTATTCTTGATCATGGCCAATGTTTGATTAAAATGTTATTCGTTAACTTTAAAGTTTTTTTTTCGCTCTGATTCCTTGTCTCAGTTAAACTTATCTTGGGCCTTGTGGTGTGGAAAGTTTATTCATTCATTTATTTCATTTTATTTTTGTGTTAAAAAAAAATTTGTTATAAAAAATGTTGGCTTTTTTCTTAATTTTCGTCTTTCTTTACGGATAAGCAGAAGGAAACAACACTCCAGAGGGATGAGGTTAATTATTCGGAGTATGAAAATTTTTATCAATTTCATTTTGAAAATGAGATGATTTTCACATTTTATAAGGCCCACCAAAAGGTGTAGTATATTGGTAAATCTTTAGGGATAATCTCTGTCATACAAAAATTTGTTGTTAGTAAAGAAGTGTGTTGTTAAACAAAACAAATCCTCTGTATAGAAGAGATGATGACATCAGAACCAATTCACTTAAAATCATTACTGCATTACAATTGAATAAAAATAGCAACTCTCTGGCAATGAAATCAGACCGTACTTCAGCTAGCATAATGATATTTTTGGGCTGATGGTGGGATTTTTACTCCTTACGCGAAAACCATTCACCTTCTTAGTACACCACTTCTATTCTAAAATTAAACTATACTAGTACTCTATCCTAATGTGAATAAGATGACGATGCTGCTTGCTATTCAAATAAGAAATGAAAAACGAATTACTCGTGTGAGAGATGAAACAGAAAAAACCTTACATTGTAACTGTGTAAAGAAAATAAAGTATTACACGCGAACCGAGTAGATCAGACACAAACAATATAAAAAAGAGAAAATGGTAAAGAAACTCAAAGTTTCAAACTCATTTATTTTAAGGGTTAACTGGATTTAAGGATAAATGTTGTGCATTTTGTTCAACGTATTTCGAATTTTTTTTTCCATTCTGTTTGGTTATACTCGATAACATTATCTTTACACTTGGATATCACTAAAGCGGAACGCGGGGGTGGATGAAGACTAGAGAAAATTGAGGAGTATAAGGAATAAACCAGAATTCTGAAAGAATAAAAATATTCTTCGATATTGAACAAAGTATAAAGAGATCGAATATTGGGGGGTAGGTGAATGAAAAATATAAACTTTAACTCTTCAGTATTTGTATTTGATATACAAATTCAACATTTCAATTCTGTGATAATGCTGGTTTCCTTAGCTCTGTCTCTTTTACTTAAACTCTCGCTAACAACTGGAAAGAAAGTTTTCTTTTAGTTGTTGTGTTTTTTTTTTTCGTTTTGTCTTTTCTTTCTCTACATTTGAACCACTTAATGGTTTTCTATTGCAGTGGTATAGAATATTGATGGTGTTACATATGATGCTTATAATGGCATCGAATATTCGTACTAAAGTGCTTTTATTGTGTATTATGGTTATTTTTTTCTTCATTTTGTTCTTAGACAATCAATAGAAAAATTATTGTGTAAAACCTTTAAAGACAGCCAAATGTATATCTATAAGTCATTCGTAGTAAAAGTGGGTAATGAGTTGCTCTGAATATGGTGAAAAGTTACATTGTCTGAGTATTTTGTTAATGTAAAGAAAAGAAAAATTTAAAATAACCGTAGAGTTTAAGGAAGGTGGCGGACCATTAGAATGAACATTTAACCATCAAATTGCAATTTAGTTAAATTGAATTCGTGTAAGTGGATGGTACACTTTTTATTATTACTGGGGGGTTTTTGAGGTTTAAATTTTTTTTTTTCTTCTAATTTTAAACTGAAAGTTTTCTATAACCGAATTGTGAAACCCGAAAAGAAACTTCATCTGAAGGGATCCTGTTAACAGTGGAGAATGATTTTGAGACAAAACATTGAGATAGTAATCAAGATGTAATTCTCTTTAATAATGTTCATTTAAGAAATGTGGGAATTGGAATAGTTTCTTTTTTTTTTGTTTCTATTTTGTAAGTTCAAGTGCGGTCATTAGAAGACCAAAATTTCTTTTGGTTACACTAGAACTTTCATTTTATAGGAAAAAGTGAAAGATGATGGGTACAAATGTGTAATTAATTTCATAACGTTTTTTTCTTTTATTTACAGATCCACCGAATCCACCAATGATAACTGGTTACAGTGAAGGTTCAATTATACCAGCCGGTTCTATACAAAAATTAGTTTGTATATCAACGGGCGGTAATCCTTTGGCTCACCTAACTTGGTTCAAAAATGATAAACAGGTAAATTGTGTGTACTCTGTAGTTTGTTTGTGTTGTACTTTAAGCGTTGAAATTCCCTTACGGAAGAACAAAGAGTTTTTTTTAATAATTTTCATACTTTTTTTATGGTAAAATAATAAGATCCGCTATAAAACAAGAGATCCCAAGATTCTGTTAAGGGAAGAGAAATTTGTGTGTAAATAGGTGAAAGAAAATGGAATGTGACCAAGGACAGTAAAACATGGCTCATTTCCCTTCATATTGTTCTCTTTGTCTTGGTGGTCTTAAGGGAGATCTTGAAGTTCTACTAGAAATTTTGTTTAAAAATTTCATCATCAATTTTCGTTTTGCTTGTACCAAACCAAAGCATTTTGTGTATTTATGTTTCTTTTCTTTTCTTTTTTACGTTTTAAATTTGATTGTACTGAATTATTTTTTCCTATTTAGAGTATGAAAATGACTCTTGTTTTAGGTAGGAAAAAAAAACAGAAAAACGAATCATGTTTTTGGACGAAAACGCATAATATTAATGTTATACTTTTGAATGTACATAGTCTTCTCTTTTGATTTTATAACTGTTTTTGTGAAATTTTTCCACATTTTTTTCCATTTCGGATAAAGAGATGGTATTATATTCGTTTCGGTATTATATATATTTTTTTATTATTATTGCAGATAAACTCGGTACTGAAAACAACAGATAAATCTGTTACGGCTGAATTAACAATTTTGGCGAATGTCACAGACAATCAAGCACGATACCGATGCGAAGCCAAAAATGATGCTACCAATATACCATTGTTTGAGACGACAACTTTAAGTGTGCACTGTAAGCATTTAAAACAGAAAATTTTTAAGCATAAAACTCTCTATGTGTGTGTGTGTATGGCTGTATGAATTTTCTTTTATTTTATTTGGATACATTACCATGACATGGGGATGATAAAAATTTTTGTATTATTCTTTGGAACTGGTGATTTTTGTTACTTCGTTGGCCTAGTGATAAGGCATAAGTTTTAAGTCTGCTTGAGTAGAGTCGAAGCAATTGACAAGGAACAAATTGTCGAATATATGACGAAGTTTTCTGGAACAGATTCTATTATTTGTATGAGAATAAAATCCAATCGGTGATTATTTATTCTTGTGAAAATCATATGAGTGCTGGAAGTTCAGTGATATTGAAATGAAAAATCATTGAACATTTGGGATTGAATGAACTCTGCTTATGTGGAGGATTTAGACTCATACCGATGATTCATTAAACATAAATATTTATTTGAATTTATTCGTACATTCGCCTCTTTATTAATGTATCCTGAATACGTTGAAATCAGCAGAAATACACTTCGAATATGTTTTAATGTAAATCAATTATTTATATTGCCGAGGACTGTTTCCTATTTATTTTTATTTTTGATTGTTTAAAACATTTATTATTCAAATATATCCTGTTTTTGTTATTTTGATGGATATTTTGTTTCCCCCTCCTGCCAAACACATTGATATTTATCTCTGGCATGTGTGAGTGTGTGTGTGTGCGTACATTTAATTTAATGCTTTCAGATAATTGAATTGATTAAATCTTTTAATGGATTTTCCTAATTATATTTGTTATTGTATATTTATCTAGTTGCACCTGATACTGTTAAAATTCGTGCTGAACCAGATGAATTGAAACCAGGTGTGGAAGCTACATTGGTATGTGATTCAAGTTCAAGTAATCCGCCTGCTAAAATATCATGGTGGCGTGATGGTATACCAGTTGATGGTATTAATAGTATATCAAAAGCTGGACTTTGGGGTGGTACTGTATCATCAATGGAGTTAAAAGTGAATGTAACACAGGAAATGAATGGTACTGTGTATACATGTCAAAGTACCAATGAAGCATTACAACGTAGTGTCATTGATGCAAAAACACTTCAAGTATTGTGTAAGTATAACGAAAGATAAATTACATTGTAAATAATAATGTTTTCTTTTGGAACAATTGAAAATTCATTTGGAGAGTTTATGACTTAGCCAATTGAAATGGATACCAATGGAAAATTGAAATTTTAAAATTGATTCAATTGTCTGGGTTTTTAGATCCACCGAAATTTGTTCCGCCACCATCATCAACAATTGTCGGTGTTGAAGGTGAACCACTTCAGGTGGCACTTACAGCCAATGGTAATCCATCAGTGATTTCATATACATGGACAAAGGATGGACAACCGGTGACTCGTAGCAGTGGTGATACAACTAAATCATTGGATCATCGTATTTCATCAGATGGTTCAACATTAAATTTTACAAAATTAACAAGAGCTGATGCTGGCATTTACACGTGTGAAGCACTTAATAGTCAGGGATCAACTATGATTAATATAACTGTTGTGGTTGAATGTAAGTACATTTCTGTTTTGTGACAAATTAGTTAGTCAAGTTTAAATTGAAACAGCTAGAAAAACCGTAATAATTTTGGTTTTGATTTTGTCATTTACTTTCAAATAATATTAATTGGATAACTTTAGGAATTAATTCCATTGTATTTGATTTTTAATTTTGTTCTCTTTTCTTTTTGGTACACCTCGATTTGGTTTGGTGGTTGTGAATAGATGGGGCCACAATAAAATCCATATCAGAGAATGTGATTGTAAATCCTGGTGAAGAAGCAACATTATCGTGTACTGTTGATGGTAAACCACTGACAGAAGAACATATACGTTGGGAACGTGATGATTACGATATGGATGAACGTACAACCACATCATTTAAAAATGGTACCTCATATTTGCATATAAAGGATGCACAACGGAATGATGTTGGTTATTTCCGTTGTATTGCTGATAATCGTGTAACGAATCCCACTAGCCGAGATGTACTTCTAATTACCAAATGTAAATATGAACTTTTATTATTCTGTTTTAACTATTTGAAGTCTTGTATTTATGTACACTTGAGAATAGTAGAGAATTGCATCACTATTCCCCTATGGAAGAAATCTTGAATCGAAAGATTAATTACATTTGAATTTAGTTCCAAATTTTGTAATGAGAAAATGTGTAATACGACTTATGTTAACCTAAGTAACAATTAATTTTTCCGTTTTAATTTAATTTTCTTGTTTTTTTCGTCATTTTCATTATCACAGTTGCACCTGAAATCGATAAATCACCAATTTTATCAAGGGCGGCAACCGGTGCTGGTGAACGTGGCCGTTTACCATGTCGTGTTAAAGGATCACCACAGCCAACAATAATTTGGTCACGAAATAGTAATCAATTAAATGTTAATAAAACATGGAAATATAGTGTTGAATATCATCAAATTGATCCATTAACATACGATTCAATATTACTAATTGAAAAGGTGGGCACTGCTGATTATGGCCCATATGAGTGTATGGCACGAAATGAGATGGGCGAGCATAAGGAAATTGTTAAATTAGATGTCACATCACCACCTGATGTACCATTAAATTTAACGGTATTGAATGTGACCCATAGTACTGTGACCATACAATTTGTGCCTGGTTTTGATGGTGGCCTTAAGGCAAGTTATCGGATACGGTATCGTGAGAGTGACAATGATCTATATAAGTATGAGGATGTGCCATCGAATGTACAAAAGATGATTATAAATGGCCTTAAGGAGAATACTGTTTATCAATTTAGTATAATGGCAACGAACGCATTGGGCAATAGTCGATATATGCCGGATTTAACAAAGGCACGCACCAAAGGTAAGCATTTGTCAACTGTTTCTTTTTTTTCTCTATTGTCAATAGTTCACTAACAAATTATGTTTGTGTATATGCGATGGTTTGAGACAATTAATTGATCGACAAAATCAATTTGGTCACTCATCTCATCGCACACTAAACTAATCACAACAATCGAAACTAATTAATATTTGTTTCTTTTTTCCAATCTTTTATTATTCCTCGCACCTTAACACTATCGAAATTTGTGCTGCTAACAAATGGTTATTAATCCTGTCTAAATTGGTTGGATGTGATGTTACAAATTAATTGTTTTATCTGTGTTAATTATGTTCGGAGTGGTTATTTTATATTGATGATCGATCACATTAAAATCTATATCGTTTGTTTAATGTGGTTCTATTAATCGATTGATAATGAACTCTCAAATCGAATGGTTGACCGATGGGAAAATTTTCTCATTATTGTGGAACACTAAAGAAATGCCAGCACCTTCACAACCAGCATCATCATTGGGTGGTATGCCAACAACAGCATCAACCCCATTAAAAACATTGCCAAATATGATTCTAATGTTGGGTGGTGCAATTGCAGTTACAATTGTATTACTAAATATTTTATTTATTGGCTGTTGTTTGCATCGCCGTAGCCAAAAACGTGTGAAAAATGGTAAATGAAAAATAGTTTTTGTAAGATGTGTGAATCGTCGATTTTCATTGAATCATTGGAATGTGAGTAATGAGCTGTGGGGATTTACAGTGTTATGATAGAGACGAGGTCATTGGGTATTTATTGAGTTTTCCAAGAGTTCATGTGATTTTGGCATTCGAAGAAAAACCATAATTTTGAGTTCATCTATTGATTCTTTGTTTCTATTCCCATCTGTTCTATTGATTTGATTGCCTTTTTATTATTTTCATTACAATTTCTTTATTTTAAGTATTTTTTGTTTTCTTATGTTTTTCATTATTTAATATTTGTTTTGAATTTATTTGTTTTTAGCTGGTGAACATACTGAAGCAATACCAAGTGAAAGTGTTGAAAAATCAGAATTGCCAAATTTATTTCTTATTGGTATTATTTTGGCTGCTGTTGTTCTATTATTATTAAATTTTGTTTTAATACCATGGCTGATAATAAGACGACGTAACAAAGGTACATAAGTTAAATTCATTTATTTATTTATGATTTATTAAACAATTGGTTTCGTTCATGAGATTCGGTTACTGTAGTTTTAATTTTTGTTTTTTCTGTTTGATGTGGTAACACGGCAATGAGACATAAATTTTCTTTGATTATTTACTAAGAATAAGTAATGTGGCTCATGATTCATCAATAATTTAATAAGGATTCAATGAAATTACGACGCAAATAAATGAATTGTGATGAACAAAACGTTTAATTATTCAGACATTTTGGTCGTCCACAATTCAATGGATTTTTTATGTGAAAACTGAATGGTTTTTCTAATGATATTGAATGCTTTTTTTATTTGTAGCAACTTCAAATCAAAATAGTAAGACGGCAACAATTGAAATGTATGCACCAAGTTCATACAATGACACTGTTACTGGTGAAACATTATCAAGTGTATCAGAGAAAAGTGATTCATATTCAAATGAGGGCAGTCAACCAGATTATATGGTAATTATATAATGTTGATAAAATAATTCTATTTAGTTTTAAGACCAAAAAAACAAAACCCATTTGGAGAGTTTTCTAAGCCATCATCATTTTGTGCTTATGACTCAATGAATTGTGAGTCAATTGTCGGTGAAAGATGTAAATGAACATTTATTAAACCTCAATTGCTTTTAAAGTTTATTCAATGCGTTAAATGGAAAAGTTATAGTGTATGGTGTTTTTGGAAGAGAAATATGTGATTATAATATTCAATTCTCAACTTATACCACAACAAATAAACAAAGTATTAAAGTGTGATTGCATATGTTGTTAAAATTTTAAAATAAAAATTATTCGGTAACATTATCAAATGATATCAACAGAACAGTTTTTCTATTCGTCGTTCCTATGTATACATATTTAAGTGTACGATGAAGTTTTTCTTTATCATCTCCATTACGACATATAAACGAAGAAAAACTAAACAAAATTGCTTAGAATGGTTGAGACAAGAGAGGGTTAATACGATATATCCAACAATAACACAAAATTTTATTTCTTGAGATAATAGTATGTAAATTTATACATTAAATTAACAATTGATACGCTAAACATAAACACAGACAGAGGACCCCTCGATACAATTTATTTGAAAATGAAAAAAACTGTTGAGGGATAAATTATACGCAATATGGTTTTCATTTTTTTTCGGGTGAAAATGGAAATAGAAGAAAAACACTGTTTCTATATGATTTATGCATATAAATTGATTTACATAAACCAAAAAAAAAAAAAAAGAACTTTCATCGTCTCGCATGTAAATGGAATGAATCAACATAAAAGCTAACTATTGGCATTAAGTGAAATGAATTTTAATTTTTATTTAACGTACGGGAAAGTTTATGTTTCCATTTTTTTTTTTGTTTGAACGTTTAGTGAAAAACTCTTTTTAAAATATTTTCCATAGTTTGACAAACATAATTTTATCGTTTATGTAATCAATTCTTTTGCATGTGCAGAATGGAATTATAAAAATAGTTTTATAGTAATAGATAGAACTTAATGTTTGAGAATAAAATTATCACATAAGTTTACTATAAAAATATTGAAGAAAATAAAACTTTTCAATTTTTTATAGGATGAAAATCGTAAAAAGGCAGCAGCTGCATCCACATATTTAGTTGAAAATTCAGATATACCGCCACCACGTTATCAACAAGATGGTACATTGCCAGTTCATTATCAGCATAATTCAATGAATTCAGGTATGGATTAGTTAATCAATCTATCATTGTGTTTGTTTGGAATTTAAAAAAAAAAAATGGAAATGAAAATAAAAAACTGAAAATCAATTTTAAATTTTAGCGCATACAAGAACATTACCCCATCCACGGCATAATTTAAATCATCATATGGATGCTAGAGCACGTGATGATCAAATGATTGGTAAAGGTACATATATACCAGCACCATCACCAGGACCACCATTAGATGGCTCTTATTATAATATGAACAGTGATAGATATTTATCATATCCTCCATTGGCTCCATTGGTATGTATATTGACTGTAGCATTGTTTAATGCACATATAGGTGATTCTATTGAAAATTATCATTTCTTTGTAGGATTACAATGGTATGGAGTTTACAACAACACCACCATTGTTGGCATTATCGAAGCCGCCATCAATCAATGGAGGTGGTACACTAAGACGTGGCCTTAGAGGTGGTATGGTACCACCACCGGATGTGACGCATCATACAAATCATAATAATTCAGGACAACAAATGATGAATAATTTGAATGGTTGTAGTAACGGTGGTACACAGTCAAATCAAATACCAAAACAACCGCAGGGTATATTAAAAGATCCAAACCGGAAACAAATGAATAATATGCAAATATTGAATGTACAAAATACGGTTGGTTTGGTGAATCCAATCATTGGTACACCGTATGATCCAAATAATTTGAGTACGTTTAATACACAAATGGGTTATACGGATGCCGATGGACACTTAGTATAGAACTATATGATATATGCGATGGATTTAGGTGCCACCGTTTAATAAATTCCAATTGGCTGGGTGAACGATGAAATTTATGATCCAACGGTCACCAGCTCGATCTAACCAACCAAATAACAATATAAAGAAAACTTAACGTATAAGTAATAATTTGAAAAGAACTACAGAAAAGAATATTTTCGTTTTATTATGTCTTTTCGGTGGTCTTTGATAATTTCTAAGTTTAAAAGTAATTAGATATGTGAAACCAGTAAATAATATAAAATTGAAAACGAACAAAAAAAGAAAATGAAGAAAAAAAAATATTGAAGAAATCAGGCTTCCAACGATATCAGAATATCAATTCTAATAATGAGAATATTAAGAGAGAAATTATTGTAAATTTTTAAAAACTAGATATTGATGCATAATGAAAATAGTAAATGTGATCAGGGTGAAAGTAATTAAAAATTGAATAGACACATAACCATTTAATAATCTTGTAAACATATATTGATATATAAACTAGTTTAATTCATTAATGCCAGATGATTATAATAATTGATAATGTATGTAAGAGAGAAGTAATGGCAATTATGTAATTGAAAAATTTAATTGATTTACTAAATGTGTTATCGGACTGATGTGAAAACAAGACATGATTGTAATAATTCTATATTGTGAATATTATAAGTTTATTGTTTTGTTATAATTCCACTTGAATTTGACACGATAATATTTAAAAGAGAAAATTGGTAGATGATAAACAATCAACGAGAATCAACGAATTATGATATTCTGTATCAAAACGCCCGATGGTGTGATACAATAATTAAATGAAATACATTAAAATTTTAATTAATTTTTAAGATGCGATTAGAACCACAGTTGATCTATTTGTCTTTTCTTTACTTATTTCGATGTTCAAGAAAGGCAAAAAAAAAAGAAGCAGAATAGAAACGGGTTCATTTTATTAAGAAGAAATGCCTCAATTTTATAGTGAAAGTATGAGAGAGCAGGTGTTTTTTAGGGAATGAAAAATTTCATTTCGTTTAATTGTAAACGATATGGTTTTTATTTGATTGAAAATGAAAATGATGAGTTTTAAGCAAATGTTATTAAGGTTTAAATTGAGAATCTATTAGATGTTAATTTTTATCGTTTTTTTTTTTTTTTTTTTTTTTTAAACTCTTAATTAATCAATAATTAATTGATAATGAAAGAAGATATAAGATATTCTGCCAAAGGTACACGCCCAATATAATAATTAATGCGAACAATAAGTTATAGATGATTAGTTAACTTATTTAAATAATATTACTTGTANTTTTTTTTTTTTTTTTTTTTATTTTAAACTCTTAATTAATCAATAATTAATTGATAATGAAAGAAGATATAAGATATTCTGCCAAAGGTACACGCCCAATATAATAATTAATGCGAACAATAAGTTATAGATGATTAGTTAACTTATTTAAATAATATTACTTGTATTTCTTTTCTGTTTTAATATCGTAAACAATTGAATGTAATTCATTTCATTTATCCGATTTTATAAAATTTCCATAATCGAATTATTAAATGGAGAGTTTTAAATTGTGAATTTGTAATGAAATGTTTGTACCTTAATTTTTTGATGAATTGGTTTGAATTGAAATCATTCATAATATACACACACCGCAGCATTTGATAGACGAATAATACATGAACCGATAGATGAATTCAGTTATAAATCAATAGAAGAATTATAAAACTATTTACAATACTGAATAATTCACCACAATAATTCCATTTCATATTAAACGATTTTGTATTTCATGCCATTGAGTTTAACATTAATTTGTGGGTAAATAATAGAAATGACTTTTCTTAATTTTATTCGAATCCTTAATTATATCAATTGATACGCGTCGTTAAATCAAGTTTATAGAAATATTTAAATGAAAATTTTAAGAAATCATATTAAATGGATGTTAAATAGCTCTTTGAAATAATTTTTTTTTATCTATTTGTTTCCGATATCTACGCGCTATAACCAATTAAATAGAATTTTATGATAAAGAATAAATGTGACCGAATGAAAATGGTAATTATTTTAATAAATAAGTGCCTTAAGAGACGATGAGAAATTGATGAATTAAAATGATGAAAACATAAAATTATCGAATTGTTAGTGTCAAATATATTCATATTGATATTATTCTTATCAAAAAGAGATGATAAAAGTAAACAATTACTTATATAATAGAATCAAATTGAACAGATTTGTAATTTTTATGTAAATTCAATGGAAGTGAATGAATAGATTGTTTTTTATTTGATTGAAATTTAAATGAAACAGCAATGCCATTGAACTGCCACCACAAAAAAATAAGAAGATTGATTGATTAATTGTGATAGCTGCTTAAGGTATTGCCAGTTAAATGTTCAAATGAAGAATATTCAAATTAATTTTTATGCCACTTCTTGACTCATCTAAATATGCTCATTCCAAAATTGCCAAAAAATTCTATATTCATTCGTTTCCAGTTGAGTTGTAATTTTACCTGTTGCTCAGAATTTATTTGCTTATTGTACTCAATCTTCTTTTTACATCGTTTGCTATTTGAATTTTTTATTTCGAATGAATGAAACCAAGTGTTCTGTGTTCATGGAAAAACCGAAAACGTTGTAAACGAATTCAATTAACATAGAAATTGTTTGCTCAATCGTTGTTGCAGTTATGTTTATTACATGAAACAATAGTATGCATTGTTTATAAATTGTTTATAAACCAATTAAGTAATGATAATAAGAAAAGACAGTTATTCATTTTTCTATTAAAACTTTTCTTAATTTATATGAAGCGTCCACTAGAGAGTAATTAAATAGAAATTTATTTATTTCATTCTGAATGAATTTAATGAATCCATAATACTCTTTATTCAATAAGTGACTCTAGAATATAAAGGATTAAATCATATGAATTCAATGTTTAAATGCGAAATGAACCTAATAACCAGATTCTATCAATATTTCATAAAAAAAAAAAAGATAATTCTCAATGGCTCAAATTCATAAGTAAAAAATAAAATTTTGAAATTAGTAATATTAGATAGGAAATAAATAGAAAATGAAATGTCTCTCATCAACACAAATATTGTGGTATATTGTCTTGAGGTGAATTTAAAATTCAATTTTAATTTTGTAAATATTAGATGAAGATCCATTTAAATAATTAATATTGGATCATAAGAAATGTTAATGATCCTTTGGACAGTTATGTAATTTTTAAAATCTGAATATAAGTATGTGTGTGTGTGTGCGCTAATTGAATGTGAAAGATAATTTCAATTTTTGAAACAAAAAAAAATCAAATCCATTCGATTGAATTTTAATTGATATAGAATTATGTTAACTGATCCACGGTGTATCATAGAACATAATGTCAAGACAAATGCATAAATGATTGAGTAGCAAGAGACGAAGAATAACCATTGTATTCAATTCCATCCTTTTTACATAATTTAATTAGTGAATGAGCTATGAGTGGTGATTTAAAACAAATGATCTTTTTGTTTTTTTGGTTTGCATTAAAATAATAATATCGTCATTTCACATCATATAATGCGAATAAGAGAAAATGTTAATCATTTATTGATTATGGAACTGAATTTAAACATGAAAACCAATGAAGATATAAATGAAATTTTTCTCTATCATTATGTAAAGAAATCTAATATTTCTAATAGAATATTTTCCTCTCTTTATATGAATAACAAACGATTAATCTCTAACTCTTTCTGTAATAAGGACAATGTAATGCATTTTGTAAATGATGCCGCCAAACATAACGTAATGATCATTTCATTTTTATTGTTTGAGATATTAACCTGAACGTAATCATAGTATTATGAACATATACCTACATGATATAAATTCAATTCTGATAAATAAGAGATGATTCCCCGTGTAATGATGTTGCATGTAAAAAGAAAATCAGAAAAAAAAACGGTACCATTACCTGAATCATTTATTCTCGATTTTTATTATTGACTATAATAGCATAAATGAATGGAATCGAATTCAAATTGTACATAACCGTTCGATTTATAATCGTTATGCTTGGAATCAATGATATTTAATATTGATTCCATGCACCACACACACCCCCCTTTATTAAGTCTTTATTAAATAAAATTTTATTTAAATGAAACATAAGAAGAAAATTTGTATTGAAATAATATGATGTGTGTATCATAAAATAGAGTAATTATGTAATTTATATGTTTTCCAATACTTGTCTTCTTATGAAATCGTAATTATAGTTAAAAATACTTAGTTTAAATAATGAAAAACACAAGATTTTATAAGAATTAACTAATTATAAACATAATTATTATTATAAACAGGTTAATGATGTATTAAATTCAATACATTAGGTAATTGTAAATTTACATAAAACATGAGACGAAAAAAAAGACAAAACCAATAAAGTTAAATTAATTTAAACAAATTGTGTTTGTTAGTTATTCTTTTCTTTACAGGATTCAAATTTGAAATTTGAATTTGAACCCTCCCTTTAGTAGGTCGTCTGGTACCTGTTTCTTAATTTTTTGTTTCTTCAATACTCCGCCCGGTTTAGGATTTTTGTCAAAAAAATTTAATAAAATTTCAAAGGCAATTGAAGGTCAAATTTTCAGAAACAGATTTGTCCTCCTTTTAGTATGGTCGCCTGGTATTTTTGTCTGGTTTTTCTGAAAATTTATGAATTTTTTTCGTTTCGTTATTCACTGAAAACTGGGAGAAAAATACCAGGCGACTATACTAAAAGGAGGACAAATCGAATTTTTCGCCTGGTCCAAGAATTTTGCAGAAAAATTTAAATTTTTGGGAAATTTCAAAGGCATTTTAAAATCAAATTTCCAGAAACCGATTTTTCCTCCTCTTAGTATGGTCGCCTGGTACTTTTTGCTTGGTTTTATGGTATTTCAAGGGATTTTTCGGAACTAAAAATTATAACAGTTTGTCTATATGTTGCAATCTATTTTATTCCATTATGTTATTCCATATACATATTTATACATAAATACCACATACATATTTACTATTTACATTCAAATTGAAATAATTATGCTACCACTTATCTATACACAGTCTCAAGCATAAATATCATTGTTTTTTTATCATCTGTAACTTATTCCTCTCATAAGGATTTCCAAAAGGGTTGAATTGGATAATTTACATAATATAATTCCAAAATAATTGAGAAAACATTAAAACTAATCATTAAAAGATACTTATATCAAATTATATCAAAGAGAAATTACATCTAATGCTTGAAATTCACATTCAACATGATTTTATAAGACTAAAACATAAACTATTCTAATGTTTCACTGTATATAATTGTATTCCCAGTATGTTCCAATCATTATTGAATAAACGATCTGTACATCTATAATTAGGATATCCATATGTTGTCACATAAAAATGTTTGCTTTACTTCCACAGTGTTGGTCTTCATTGGTTACATCCTCTTTGGTACTGCTCATAAAAAACATGTTTCACTTATTGGTTGCACACTCCAGTATTTGGCTTTAGTTCTTCCAGAGTCTGATCCATGTCACCTATCCGGTCTATTTCATCCTAAAATGGAATCAATAAAAGAATATGTTCCCAACTACAGAACATACTACATAACATATTGTATTTTTTATGATCTTATATGTTCAACACGAATGGTAATGCTCAATCTAAATACATAAAAACAAAGTTCCAACCAAAATTATGTTTCAAACAGCTAAATTTATTCATTTGATATCTCAATATCTTTCAATTTGTTTTCATGTCGATTCAACTATCCAAATTTTTTAAAAATTTTGTGTCACTTGGTTTGTTAATAATTTCATGTTGTTCTTATATTCAAAATTAGAAATTTTCCCAATCTTAACTATCCAAAACGGTATCGTTTTAATTATCGAAAATCAATTATTTTCACCCATCAAGTTTACTTATCAACTTAACGTCGTATGGCTGTGAAACTAAAGAGATGAAATGTTCCAAATCAAAATTAAATGATATCATAAAACGAATTTTTCTATTATTAGTAGGTAATAAACTGATATTCATAAAACTAATGATCACAATTAACCGAAATAGAACAAATGAAATTATTGAAAAATTAAATGAAATTCTGAATTCAATTATCGAATAATTAAATTCCATAAAATCTCTTCATCGCTTATGCATGTGATCCATAACACATATCCGATCTCTTATCTTACACCATACTTTCACAGATCTCTTTACCTCTTTCTTCAATCCTTAAATTACTATAAAATATTTTCTTTTATCTTAATTCTGATATTCTTACATCCTAAACATTTACACACATCTCTTTGTTATATATTTCGTAATTAATTATTTATATAATAAAAAGAAAACCATTCGAACTGACACAATCTTTAATCGATTTTTCTTTCAAAAATTCATTTATCATAGTTTAGAACTGGAGAATTAGAAGTCCATGATGTCACATGACTTTCATATCCAATAAATACAAATCAACGATTTTCTTATGGAAATTGCACATTTCATTTCAATACTAATTTCCCTAAATTGCCCAATATCAATCGCACAATGCATTATACAACAATGCTAATTAATTAGGTTCTTTGTTATTAAACACTTCATTCTCTCCTGTTTCATTTGAATTATGAGAAGAAATAATCGATTATTGTTTAGGACAGAATATTCAACTGATTCGTTCATATAAAAGAGATTGAAAAATCAATCTCTATAAAATATAATTAGGTTCTTATAAATTAAATATTATTATTTTTTTTTCATTTAAATTACGATTCATTAGTATAACCCTAATCTTATACATTACTTGATAAATAATAGGACTAATTATTTTTTTAAATTTATTATAATTTTTGTGTACATTATATGCAAAACTTACATCGTTCATTCTTTCATTAATTTTATCTAAACACAATTGCACTGATCAGAATGTTCTAAATCCTTGTTTTTCTTTAAACAAATTCTTCATCAAATTTTTTTTATATAAATTATCTTTATAAATTATACTCAAATGCTTAATGTACACATGATTTATAATTAATATGTCATCAATGATTTACAATGTTCATCCACCACTACTCTCCCTGAATAATTCTCTTTGTCAGTTATTCTCTGCCCGAATTATAAAAAAAAAATTTCTTAATTTAACTCTAAATATTATGATGAGCTTACAATGAAAAAAATTAAATTCTATTAAGTTTCTCATATTATGACTGAATGATTTTGGAAAAAAGCCGTTCTAAAAAACACATCTCTTCTATGATTGATATTAATCTGATATTATTTTCATTTTTTTTTTTTTATAATCAACTGTTAAGCAACACTACATCAATATATTGAATCAAGTAAATGTGACAATTAATTAGAAAATTAAAAACGTTAAAGAATAATGAATAATTATCGCATCAATTACTTAATTCATTATAGTAGAGAGAAAACACGTATCAATTAATTGTTAATTTAAAATCTTATAATACTCTTTACACTGTGTTTTTTGGCAGGTGGTCTCGATATTAGAATTAAAATTAATTCTTTTCTTCTTTTCATTTTATTAATTGTGATATCCCGTACATGTTAAAACGAATTTTTCATTATGATTCGTTTCACGCTAGTTCAATTCTGATATTATTATTTGTTAAAAGAATTAATAAAAACAAACAAATTAACTGATTTAAGTTAATTTATTATTATCTATGCGACGCTCCTCTATGGTATAAACGGCGCCAACCCGAAACAATTCTGTATGAGGTCGCAGTTGTGGTTCATGTGTCGTTATTAATCCTGTTTCAATCCCATCTTCACTATTTCGTACTTGTATCGTTGCCTTTTAAAATAAAAACCGTCTTCAATAAACTACTGACTTTTTTTTTTCTTGTTTTACATTCACAATTATTTTCTAGTTTAAATTCTCTATTAACTACTTAATTCATTTAATTATTTAATCTCTTTATACTTGGTCAAAATTAAAAAAAAATAAATGAAACACAGAAATTTTGATTTTTTTTTTTCTCAAAATACAAAATAAGAGTCAAGATAACATCAAGAAGTTATATTAAAGAAAAAAGATTATCATCAGAAATAAAAGGGAATTTGTCTAAACATTAACACCATTCTTCGATGGCAACTTTAAAAATAAAAAAATTATAATTATTATTATTAACACCATTCAAAATCATTTTAAAAATCATAAGATCAATTGAACTGAAATCTATAAAATCTTCATTTGATTGCTTTGAGCATTAAATATTTTATAAATTTTCAATCGTATTACAATTTCATTTTTAATTATTCGCATAGTTCATTAATCGCAATAAATATGTAACGCAATACAATTATAACAATCTATATTCAGTATAACAGTATCTATATTCTATATAGACATAATAAAATAATAAATTCAAATAACAATATGCTAATGAATAGTATCCAAAAATACAACATAAAAATGATAGGATAATAATCTACGAATGAACACTTAACGATGTACGCACTAAAAGATTTTCACTCACCTGATTTAAATCACTTAACGTTATTTGATGTCCTTGTAATGTGTCCTGAATCAGTGCTTGCGTTTGTTGTGGCTGGGCTACAGATACTGAAATCGTTTGTCCTGTTGATGTTGATGCAATATCATCTGGCATTTCTTTTTTTATTGTGACCGTTTGATTTGTACCTAAAAATCAAATAAATAATATTAATATTTTGTATATTTACAATGGGCGATTGGTAAAACCAACCTTTTTTCTCTTTTTTACCGCCAGGTTTTGAAAAGTGCCGTAATTCCAGATGCCGCCTTAAATTTCTCGATTGTCTGATCACCGCTGCACATATGGGACATGATGCTGGCTGTTCCGATTGAGACCGTGGTTTAGCTTCTGAAAGAAAGGCAGTTTTTTTTTATTTGTTTCAATTCCATGATAAATCTAATCATATAATTACTAGACGGTGAAACACCATCAGGTCCTGGCCTGGGTTTTGATACAACTGATTTTCCTTCTTCATTTCCGTTTAGTTCCGAATGGGCTGATACTGTTGACGTTGATGAATTCCTTTTTGCGATTTTAGCTAAAAATTAATACGTAAACAATATTTGTGTACTGTTTTACTTTTTAAGTCTCACAACTAACCGGTTGGTGATTTCTTTGGTTTCGGTTTCCGTTTACGATTTGGTAATAGCTGATTTAATACATCCTTGACATCACCACCGGACATTTCATCAGGTATTTGCTCTACTACTTGTGCCTGTACTGTTTGATTATGACCAGTTTGAATAGTTGCAATTAAATCTTCATTGTTTTGGAAAGTGAGATCGTTCTACAATTAAAAAAGAAATTATAAAATTGCGTTAAAGATTTCTACTTTAATTTAACTTGTTGCTAATAGAATTATAAATTATAAACGTAAAAAAAACTTACATTGACATTATGCATAACCATTGTATTATTACCAACATCGATGACTGCTTTGACATGATGTTGTGGTACAAGAGTTGGATGCAATTGAATTGAATAGTCATCCTTCGAAACTGTTTGTGGTGCCAATCCCTGGATGTTAAGGCAATGAGCTGCCTGTAGTAACGATGGTAATTGGGAATGTTCTACACTGACTTCACCACGATATACAAATTCCAATAGTGCTTCCAAGTCGTTTGCATTGACACCAGCCAACATCACCACTGGATGTTTACAAGGAGTATTCTAAAACAATCACAAAACATTTAATTAATAAATATACACATAGACGAATATATCAAAGAACGGAAGAGACAATCAAAACAATGCGAAATAAAAATGAAAAAAAAAAAAAAAAATAT
>JXOR01000743.1:458-28096 GCA_001014335.1 Coboldia fuscipes | reverse complement strand
AAAAAAAAAAAAAAAAAAAAAAAAAAAATATTCAGTTTGCAAACAGAGAGGGAGAAAAAAATGAGAGAGACGGACGCTCATGGAGAATTGATAACACAAATGGGGGTGGGTGGTATCAGGCTCAACTTTGTATACATAAAAAAAGTTTACCTTCAACAAATCCAAAAGGAACGGACTGGCAGCACATAAAACTATCTTATGTGCTGGAAAACTACGTCCACCAGCCGCCAACGTGCAATCCACAAGATCACCATGACACCGTAACAGTTGCACAGCAGATACCAGCGAGGTACCATAATCGCCCCATGTTAGGCTGTATAACGAATTAATGGGGAGCGACATTTTACTTTTCGTTCAGTAACTCCCTCGGTGTGTTTTTCTACACACACAACACACAAAAATAGGGGTGCGCTATCGCAACACACAAGATTTTTTTTCTTCTCGATGTTTGAAAACCAAGAGAAAGTTTTCTCGCACAACCCGCCTAAATTACACCTCACTTGATTACAGAACAATATCACGTGAAAGTATCAGAAAACTACTCTTGCAGTAATCAATCACCTTAAATGCTCTATTTGATCCAATTAACTTCAAAAGACAATCAAAAGATGAAAAAATGAAATGAATTTTTTCGATTTAACTTAACTCGGATTTGTATTATTTTTTTTTTGTGATTTGACAATTGGTTGACAAATGGTTGAATGTATTCTTCGTCGGATTTCTGCTCGCAACGATTGCCAGCACAGAGTATATATACCTGGTACAGTCCTTTTTAAAAAGCGTGCAACTAACAAATCGGACCTTATTGAATACGATGCATACGGTAAAGATATTAATTATTAAGATATTAATAGATAATCTATCAGTATGTAAAAAAAAAATGCGAAAATTGCATTTTCCAGGCCGTGAGAGCAAAACGAAATTGTGCAACAAGGGCGTAAGTGCGCGATTTTAACTAAAATAATTCACAATTTGATTGTAACTGCTTTTGTTAGTTGCTTCGACAAACCGATGTAATATGTGGTTATCACATGTATTTTGTTGTTGTTATTTTTATTTTTTTTTTTGTTTACTCGGTTGATATTAATTTTTTCTTAATTTTTTTTCCACAGTTGGTTAGTCCTTTTAATTTCGAACATTTTCTTTGCTTACTATGTGGGTCTAACTCTAAAGACTAAAAAGGTATAGGCAAGAACACTAAAATGCGAATATCTCGAAACACGGATTATACACTTACACGCTTTTTAAAAATTACTGTAGAAAGGTACTAGACAGATTGTAAATTACGGCCCGTGATATATATCCTAAATGAAAATTTACAAATAATTAACACTTTTCAAACCAATTTATCCACCATACTTCAGGAATAAGTTTATTCCTGAGAAAATTTTATCTTCAGATACGAAGTCCTATAAAAAATTTGAATTGACTCACCACAATTCCACCAATTGTATAGATCCAATATTTCTGCTTCCTCATCGACACGGTGTTGCCGGATGTTTTCCTCCAATTGGACTTCATGCTAAGTACCGAAATACGGTGTTATATGGCCCACTATTTAAAGAAAATCACGTTTGAAGTTTTGCCGCTCCATACATTTTATATGCCCGCACAAAAAGTAAATTTAATTTTTCACCCACAAGCCAACTTCTGATAATGAAAAGATATTAACGAGATTTATAGATGCCAGTATAAGGAATGGAATGGTACCACTATCCAAAAAAGCTTTAAGATCACTTACCTCTCTTCTGTTCTTGGCACGACGATTATTTACTTTTCAATCAGCCCTAAGTCCAAAATATTTTAGTCAATTGATTTATTCCACTTGATTTTAGTTGTTTATTTGTCAAATTTGGTGAATTAACGATGCCTGGAGGACCTACAATATCAGCCCGTGCCTACACGAAAATCGTATTCCATGCAGCTAAATATCCACACTGTGCAGTCAATGGTTTATTGTTAGCTACTAAGGAGAGCCTGAAGCCAAACTCCGATCCCTACATCCAGGATGTAATTCCGTTGTTCCATCAGTGTTTGTATGTTAGTCCCATGAGTGAAATAGCATTGGTTCAGGTTAATTCAAATCGCAATTATCAGCATAGGAAGTGCACTAAAACCATCAAATTTCAGGTTGAAAACATGGCATCGAAAGAGGGTCTCCAAATAGTTGGATACTATGCAGGTTGTGAAAATTTCAACGATAACACAATTGATAGAGCACCCGGCTTGAAGATTGCCGAGAAAATAGCTGAAATCTATTCAAGAGCTGTTGCAATTGTGGTATATTATTTAGTAATTTCTGACTTCATTATGGAATTCTGACTTTCATTTGGATTATCTTTTTAGGTCGACAACCACAATGTGTCACTAAATATGGAACAAGCTGCCGTCAACACCTGGAATTGGAACGATGGAAGATGGATTAAGACAAATTTCCAATTAGAAAACTCAAGACAGACTCTTGAAACAGTCTCAATCCTCTTACAACGCGGTGCAATGAAAGATTTAAATGATTTTGATAATTATTTAGATGATATGGAAAGTGATTGGACTAATGCATTACTGAATAAAGATTTATCGTCAATATTGACGATGTACTAAAATTATAAAATTTTACCAAAATGAGTTTAAAGGTATAACAAATTATAAATAAAATTAAGTGAATGGAATTCCAAAATTACAATAAAAACAGTTTTTAAATTGATTTCACATTTTACAGAATTTTTAATCTTTATACTAACTAGTGTTTCCATAATCTCTCATCATTTGCTGAGAAAAAAAAAACTTCTGTACTTATGTATGTTTATAATATTTATGCTTACATAAATTGTTTTCTTATCTTTTTTTTTTCTTTATAATTATCATTTTTAATATTTTATATTAATTTATAATGCTTATACCGAAGTATAGTTGTTATACATATTTATATGTCTTCTTATCCTTTAAAAATTAGCTATTTAAATCTTTACAAAAAACAAACCAAAATTAGACAAAACTGAAAATGAAATTTATTGAATAGTAAACGTTATGTTTCTTAAACATTTCACCTGTTACAACATAAAACCGTCAATATCTATTTAACATTTTCATAATTCCAATATCGAAAGACTCGCGCGCTGCTGTACAAGTCAGTTATCATAATTTTCTTTTTTTGATACTTTTCGCATACCATCAATAACTCTCTTCGCATCTTGGATTAAAGTTAGTGAGGATAAATATTAAATTGTATAACATTCAATTAGAATTAACTATGCATTATGATAAATAAAATAATAATAGAGATGATTAACTACAATCGTTGAATATTTTTCTTTTTTGGGTAATTCCATTATAAGGCAAAATACTGAGAGTGGGAGACACTAAAATAAATCACTTTTGGAAATATATGATTAATGTTAATGAATGATAATGATTGCCATTATACTATTGCGATACATTGCATTCACTATGATAAATAAGCATAATTTGAAAATGAACGTGATGATTTACAAGAATAACGCGAAACATAATTATACGTAGAAGCTCATTGCAATTTTGGATATTTTGCCATCATCATTGAAGCACTAAATACAAAATTATTGTTAATTTAATAATATCAACATAAATAGCATATGAATAGTTAATATTCTTATACATGCTTTTAATTCATATAAAACTTCTATACTGAAAACATTACAGTAACATATTTAGCTACATAAATGGAATCTGATCCTAACAAAACGATTGGGATCTAAAAAGAAGCACACAATTTGCGAATTTAACAATTTCTTTTTTTTGGTTTGTTTTCAATCAATTTCCATATCAATTTCAACTAAAATTACTACGCCTTACTCTCATCAACTTCATTATATTAGATGAACGTCTCAAAGAGTAAGTATTGCAACATAAAACATTAAATAAATATAACAAAAACATTATTACTTATATGATTGATTATCGTGTTGAGTAGTTTTTTTTTTGGTTTTGTCATTTTGGGGGAATAAATATTATTCTTATACAAGCAAATAAGCTGGTGAGGTATCATTGCATGCGTTAGGAATAGAATTGGTTAGAAGAAAGTAGAGTTATTTCTTACAATAAATATAATTATTTTTTCTTGTTACATTTCATCATCAATATGAAAATAGAATTATTCTTAACCGTTATACCTATGACAGGTATTTTAATGAAATCATATTGATTTGAATATACTAAATGCGTACAGGAGAAAGAAAGATATTTTGCAGAACTTTATCCGCATTACAGTTATAATACGTATTTTATATGCTTAAATAACCATTTACATGTTCCTTCTTTTGTGTCACATTTGTTCAGAAATCCATTTAATATTATTTGAACTCAATTAGTATTTGACATTAATTCATTTTTAAGTAACAATTGAGACAATAACATTTGCCGTTTCTATCATTTAGTGTGTCACCTATGGATCTGCTCATTATTCTAATTTAGGCATTAGAATCAATAATTCTGATTTAATTTATTTTCTTCATCAAACACCCGAAAACGAAAATCTTTTAATAAATTGTCGATAAAGATTCAGAGTATAAATTGATAAGTTTATAAAATACTTCAATCAATTGTATTCCCAGTTTAAATTAATAAACATTTTTTTTTACTATAAATAAACCGCATTACTCTCAGTCAGTTAACGGTCCTTTAAAACAGGACTGTTCCAATGCCCAGTTACATATAAATAGTTAGATCAATTAATATTAACCAATTTATTTAGTCCAATATCACTACCTCCCCACGAAAATAAACATTGTTCTATACTGAATCATTACATGCATACTCATCGATTAAATAGAGAACAATGTATTGGTTATATGTAATATGGTTCCCTAAGTAATTTATTTATTAGATTTAGATAATGAAATGGATGGAACAATTTGAAAGAAAAAAAATTTGTCTTTTTTTTTCTCATTCTAATTTCAATCTTAAATTTTTACAGCATTCGAATACACATTCTTTAATATCAAATACATTTACTCACAATTTTTTGGTTTAACTCTTTTTGGTATTCATCATTTACATAGTAATATCGATAATAATTTTAACTATTCAGTGTATGATTTTGAAGCAATATAAGATAATTAATTTACTTATGTGTTTTTCATTTTTATAATTTAATTATGACAAAATGGTGTTTGGTATTTTGAAAAATGTTTTCAATAAAACGCGCCAATTAAATTACATCGTAAATAATTTAACATTGTTAGGAAAACATTTCAATTGAATTTTGAATATCATTTATAAATTGCATCTATGTATATGTTTAGTCAAAAATTAAGCAAATTGTCCTTTAAAATGCTCAAAACAAATAGGAATCAATTCTGACTGTTTCCGTTTCATCTACTGATCGAAAAGCATTAATAAATTATTAATTTTTTATATACTCATTTTGACCGCATAATTTCCATTTAATGCTTTGCTATGCCCAACTTATTAATTTATTTTTTTTTCTTTCACACATCAATTATTTATAAATTTTACAATATTTATTTTATTTCACACAAATAGATCCTATTCACATTTGTGTTAATATTAAATTTCTCTGATTTAGTTACATCAATCATGTTTAAAAATTGATTTAACGCACGTTACACGATTGCAATTCTAAAGTTAACATTACTAGCGCTTCAGAAGGATGTGAAATAGGTACGATTAGCGAATAATGGATTTCTTTTTCTTTAAAAGGATATGACTAGCAAATATTGAATGATGATTAATTTATGATTATGTGGTATTGGATGGTATGCCGCAATGTAACACAGTTTTTTTTTAGTGATTTCAAATTCTATATTGCTTCTGATTTGCCATTCTCTATTGATTTATGTTTTGTTCGATTATATAGTTTTAGTGTATTTTTTTCTCCATTTCAGTATTAATGTTTAATGATAAATTCGATGGCTATTTTCCTTTATCCATTTATTTTCTCCATATGTTTTTGTATTTTACTAAAACGCGACAATCCATTATTGATTCGCCCTATAAATAACACAACAACAATGGCCATTTAGACTTCAACTCGATTGGTTTGATCGGGTGATGTTTGATATCTACCCTTACAGAATAAGAAAGCAATTATTGCTGTTAGTGGCACCAACAAATAGATGATTCTCTTGACAATTTTATTACCACCACCACCATATTTAACATTCACGTTACCTATATAATGTCGTTGACCCTGTCCATGATGATGTTGTGGAACAGATATTTCAGAATTCCAACATAGTTGAACTCCATGTAGGCCGGTTGGTATTTGATTTGGTGCTGCACTTGCCGTTGTAATTAATCGTAATGATGGTGTTCTTATATTAACCATTGATCGAGTACGTTTAGCCGTCCAAAATACTAGTAATAACTTATTTAATCGGCAACTAAATCAGAGAAATAATTCTCATGCGATTGCACTACCGGACATCGTCGTCGGTCGATCACCATTTGAACGACTTGTTCTATCATGATCCGTTGACTCGGAACTGAAAAGTTTTTAAAATAAATTCCATAATTCAATTAAAATGGTATTCAACTAATTTACACATTGTCAATGTTATACTTTGATCGAACAGTCTTAGGGCTTCCTGGATCGGCCGTTGATGGATTATTATTATTCGTGCTAGCTGATGACCGTCTGCCATTTCCGGATTTACAATCGAATGTAGACTCTGTTTCGATTTCGTTCTCAATCTAAAATAAAATTATTACATACTTGAATCTACCATTTTATTCTGATTGTTGAATTCTACAACTAACATTATTTACATGTCGTTTGTAACATGATAATCGTTCACTTGAATCCGAACCACAAGATGAGCTCTCCGATACAGCCGTGGTTACAGTTGGTACACTCGGCGGACTATTAGGACCAGGGAATCGTTTTGAACACACTTGCGATTGAATGTGTTCACAAATTCTTCTAAAGCGTCTAATATTCCCTATAAATTGCAATAATAAAAAAACCATCAACCTTGAATGATGCCACTTGTTTAAACTGTGTAAGTGACCAGTTGAAAATTTACCTGATAGTAAAGTAAATGTAATGGCAAACAACATATCAGCAATATCACCTTGTTTACAAATTGCATTTAAATCCACCTGGAACATAACAACAATTCATTTGTAATCCTTTAAATACATTCAACACAGTAAATTATAAATTTAAATTCACCTGAAAGCGTACTTGGCGTTGAAACATTGCCGGCCCAGTACCATTACGTTTGTATTCAACACGAAAAGCCATTGGCGATATAACACTATGGGATAATTCAGTCATCTTCAGTGTAATAAAATAAAAAGAAACGAAAACAAAAAACATTTCATTATGTTTAATTTATACTGGTATTTTCCACCGTGGAATTAATATTACCGATAAGAAAGCATGAATTAAATGAGCTTTCACTGTTGCTAACGGTTTTCCCTTCACAAGTACAGTAAACGTCTCATCCTTTTCGGTAGTCATTAAATTACCAAACCATGAACGTTTTGTCAACTCAGGTGATGAATCTGGTGTTAAATGTACCTCATCCGATGAAACTAAAATATTTATTGAAATCGAAATTTAAATTAAATGTAAATTATGCAAAAATGAAAAACCATTTACTCACTTTGCAATTTTCGCCGGTGAAATCTTGGACTCCCTAAAAAACTATTCTTAATATTTGTCAGTCTCGTTTTCCATAATTGGCTACCAGTTGTACTGCATGTTGAGCCAGTCATTAATGACGGTACCCCCATATGAGGTGATCCAGGTGGTGTCATATCTAAAATTAAATAAACCAATTAAATTAATTTTCTGCTATATCAATTCAATTAACTGTAACACGAAATCATACTATTGCTGTTATCCTTATCATGAAACAAACTAATTGCTATCGTTGGACCGGAACTAGTCCGATGGTGTACTGGTGATGATTGTTGTTGTTCAGCAACAACTTGATTAGCTGGCGATTGGGTACGATTTACTGGTGTCGGAGAATGAGTTGAATGACGATTTAATGATGTTGCTGGTGATGATGGCCTTGTTATAACTACATCGATTCATAAAAATAAAAATGAAAAACAATAATTATGGATTCGTCACGATTGAAACTTAAGGCACAAAAAAATTAAAACATCATTACATAATAAAATCAAATTGCACGCAATAATTAATTACCCGTTTGATTTGCATTTAAAGATGAAGTCCTTGTCGGACTATGATATGAAGACGATCTGGTTGATGGCGCCGATGATGGTGATCGTCTGTTATGATTCCGGGCGTTGCTGTAGGAACGAAAACTGCATTTAAAAAAAATAACAATCATTCAAGCAAATAATAAAGTGGAACAAAATTATTAATTATTTAACAATTGACATAGATTGGAACAATTGTGTATTGAATTAACGATTGAAATGCATACTTGAAAGCCTGTCGTCTTGGAGTTAACGGTGAACCTTCACTGATTTGTCCATAATTTAAACAATTCTGTCCATTTAAACGGCACGTATCCAACCGTTTACGTGGCGGATCAATTGGTTCACTAGACTCATTTCGACGTGGTTGTTCTTCCTCATCCTCTAACGCTGGTCGCCTTCGTTTTCTTTCCAACAACAGAAAATAGATAACTTTTTCCGTATTATGACTGTAATTTTATCAAATTTATTTCATCAATTTCAATTATATAAATTGTATGGTACACAATTTTTATATTACTTACTGTGGACTTAATAATTCCTGAATCAATTTCTCTTTCTCTTTAAAACATCCTAGAGAACAAATTGCATTTAATACATCTGGATCAACGGCGGTGGCTGATGGTATCACATGTGTTTGTACAACTTCCATCATTGGTAATTCTAATTCTAGTTCTCCCTTACCGCCCGCTGTCACCCATTGATGACGATTTATTTCTGTCAGCTAAAAGAAATTAAAAATTATCAATTTTATTATTCATTCGAATCAGTTCATTAATCAACAATATTATACAAACATATTATGAATTATAATCATCAACTTACCGTTAATCGCTTCTCTGGATTCACTTCAATCATACCACGTAACAAACTTTGACAATCCGGAGGTACAAAATGTGGTATGTGAAATACACCACGTTTTACTTTTTCTAACAATTGCCTTAAATTATCATCATCAAATGGTAATGCGCCAACCAATAGTGCATAAAGTATAACACCACAGGACCATACGTCTGCTCTACGACCATCGTATTTTTCCCCCTATTTCCAATTAGAAAATAGAAAACATTTTACATCTTCATTTTTCACAAATCCATCTTCTGTCATGCTTATTTAATTTTCCTTTAAAAGCAATTTCCAATGAAATGCATTTTGTATCATTTCCCATTTTGAATTATCGTATATGTACATAAATCGCCAATGAAGGAAATTACATACTATTGCAAATAATAATATCCACGTTTCACAACAAATAAAATAAAGTTTGAACTCAATAAAAACCAACCCTTATCACTTCGGGGCACGCATAATGTGGCGATCCACATGATGTTTCTAACATTGAACCAGCTGGTTGTAATGATGCCATTCCAAAATCAGCAATCTTTATATTATTTTTTTCATCTAATAACAGATTTTCTGGTTTCAGGTCTCTGTGACTGTAAGGAAAACATTAAAATCATAAATAAACTTAATCATTGGTAAGGATTTTATTTGTTAACTACTAGGCCTAAGATAATAACCATTTACAATTACTCACCATATGGAGTGTGAATGACAAAAATCTAATGCTGAGATAATTTGTCTAAAGAATTTTCTCGCCTCCTTTGGGGTTAAACGTCCCTTCTTTACCAAATAATCAAATAATTCACCACCAGAGACATGCTCCAACACTAAATAGAGATACTTTTTATTTTCATAGACATCACTAAGGCCCAACACATGCGGATGATCAATCAATTTCATAATAGCGATTTCCCTTTCCACCTAAAATAAAATAAATCACAACCCATAAGAATACATAATTTTATGTTGTTAACAAATATTTATGTTATGTAATCATTTTTTAGTGTAAATAGTTTGAAAAATCAATTACCTTCATTAATACTGATTCACTTAGTTTTTCACGATTTATTATCTTTATCGCTACTTTCTTTCCAAGTACACAATGGACACCCAGCTTGACAAGGCCTAAAAAACGAAATAAAAGAAATTACAGGAAAAACCCCAACGATTATTAAAAATCTATTTTCTGTGTTTTGATTTTATTAATTGCATTCAATAATTGCAGTATAGACATTCCGAAAACATTAAACAGAGTCCGCATGATTTCTGATTCTGTCCAAGTATTATGAATACAAAAAATCCGACAAAAACCATTGTCATTCCAAGGTGGATTTATCTATCTACATACATCAACACTTCATATTCTTTTGTAAGTTTACATATCGCACCAAGTGAAGCCCTTTTTTATGTTCCCCATTGGCAAATGACTTATATTAATGACCTTGCGGTGTTACTAACATTCAATATCTTATCAGTCACATCTCATCTGAAGGGCGAACAACTTAAACCGATCAGATATTTTTCATTGCTCCTCAATTCTATACAATGTTTTTCCATTCAATATACAAATGTTGACTAACCGGTATATGTGCATGTAAACAGGACACGGAAAACATGTTTTGCGATGTTGTTTGCAAAATAAAATCGAAACATTATTCATTTACTCTTAGCTTACCTGTTTGCCCTTTTCCCAATGTCTTTTCCAATCTATACGGTCCAACATATTGATGATTTTCAACTGGTGCAGTATTTTCCTTTTGCATTGTTATTAATTACACGGTAAATAGTAACCACAACAACACTATACTATTGCGTACGTTACACTTCACTTTCAAACAGAATAAATATAAACTACCCACTTCGTTAGTTAACTTTCGTTTCGTTTTCGTAATAAAAAATTATTATCTCCTTTTTAGTGAATTTACACACTCTCTCTAATTAACTTATTTCTTTTTTCTTTTAATACACAAACACTTTATGAAAGCGGGTTCATTAGTTAAAACACCAATTTAATCCTGAATTTCGTCATTGCCTGCAAGAAATTTAAAAATTACACATTACATATTTCATAATACAAGTTCAGTTAAAAATTAATAAAAAAAAAAATAAGAATTCAATTTTTAATTAAAAAAATTTATCTCAGAGTAACCACTCTACTTGATCTACATCGCAATGTTTCAGTAATAAATGAATTATTAATCGAAGAGTATTAAATTCTTTCATTTTCCCAGCCTACATACGAATGGCATACAAGGTGATTGAAGTAAAACAGACAACAACAACATCATCACCGTGTGCTAAGAATTCATTTCATGTAATTTATTAGGCGGACATAAATGCAACTATATTTTCTATAAACAGAAGCCCCCAAAACCATCGTAATGAAATAAAAGGAAAATCGAATTATTGATTTTATTTTCTCAAAATAAAATTGATAAAGAAAATTTACTGAGAAATCCATAAATTCTCATTTCCTTTCACAACATTTTATACAAAATCATTCTTCTACATTTCCATATTTCAAACAACACCGTTTCCTTCGTAATCCATTGATTTTAATTTTCCTAGCAAATCCATCAAATGTCTCGCTATAATCCTGTTTACATCATTGAAAATACAATTATTATGATTATGTGACACCTCACGGGAATAACAAAATCCATAAATCAAAATGTGTAATGCAGTGCAATCATCCGCATAATGTCTACCAATTTAATGGCATCATAGAATATTTTTTGGCCACTATACTCATCTGCAATTCAGTCATTTGAAATGGTTTCTAATAACAGAAATTTCCATACGAAATAACATTTAATTTTCCTCATTTATGCCTTTTCATCGCAATCTAACTTTTATCTGAATCACTTTATCAATTAATTCTTGTGTAGGTATTTCAATGTATACTATGTATTTCAATATTTGCATATGCTCGGGTGGAGAACTATACAAGAACAAAAAAAACAACAAGGAAATTTTTCAAGGTGCAATTCATTCTAATATTCAATGGCATTTTTATTTCGTGTCAAATGATCATTGTACACCACTCTACTTTCCATTTTATTCTTTTCTTTCGTCAAGAATACATTTTAATTAGTCGGATTTGAATGAAAGAATGAATAGGCGAGACCTCAATCTCCAGATTATGGAGTCCAGAAGTATCCTCAATTTATAATTAGTCATTTGTTTGAGTATTGCTTCTATATCATAGCACATTCAACTATCACAGATCCATTAATCCATCAATAGAATTTTCAAAGAATTTTAATTTTCAATTCACAATTAAAGTAAAACTGTTTTCCTGATAGCACATAAATACTTTTTGGGGAGCTGTCCCCAGTATAATTTGGAAAAATTATTTTTCATTTCCACCTTAAAATGTAATCAAATATTGTATTTCACAGAACTCAACATTTCTTTTATTCAATAATACATTGTAATAAAGCCCAGTCACTATAAATTTCTTCGTATAATTAACAAAAATATTCATTAAATTCAGAATTTCAACAATTCCTAAGTTTTAATTTTCCAGTTAAAACAATCAACGAAGAAAAAAAATGTGAACTCATAAAAATGGGGAGCAAATTTCACTTACTATATCTGGTATTTTAGTATTTCATTATTTAATATTTCAATTCACCACTAATTTTATTTTCACTATACATCTATTAATTAAACACTAAACTTGCATTCACTACCGTCTTCATTTACAAATGAATGCAATTAAAACCCGCCTAAATAATTTAAATAAATCCAGAATATTGGAAAATTGTTTTACTTGTGGCAGCCATATTCTAGTGAATGGCACGCAGAGAAAGAAAAAATCAATAGGAGCGCCGAATGAAAGTATATTCCTTTAGCTCAACGAGGCCATTAAGCTGCTCAACAGTAGAGGCGAACACAATATATCCACATTTCTGTTTAATGTGGGGAAGCCGTTTCTGTTTTTTATTCGAGCTGCTGCTTCTTCAAATTCACAGTTTGGCGATACACACACACACCATGAGTTAGAAAAAGCTTAACGCTTATAGGCATGCTATTGACTTTGTCTACCCTCCACTGAATATCAAATGAAATGAATTTCACCATCCCATCCCTTTGCCAAAGCGTTCCGGCGCAATCGAAACGATTATAGGCAACAAGAGCGTTTCAATTTTTCGTATCCGTAATGTTTTATTAAACTGTTTTTGCGAAACACAAATGCATTATACTCGGCAAATCTCAAAAGAGAATTTCGTTAGCACATCCCCAATAAGAACCGTTTTTCTATTCACCGCCAATTTGAAATCTCTCACTTTCTTTTACATCATCATGTGACTGTTTCACTACAAGTATTTTTTGGGGTGACTTCCAAAAATTCAAAATGTTTTCCTAACGAGAGAAAGATGCATGATAACGTAAAAATGCCATGTGTATGATTCATTTGAATTGTATTTCGAAAGGACCAAGGGTTGTTTACTATCCAAACATAATAAAATTATTTCATATAGCGCAATCCGATACACTTTTAACTGATATAATAATCTCTTTTATGTTTCACGATGACACTTTACATGATACAGAATTTTTAATCAAATTATAGCCTCAGATTTTGATAAATAAAATATTTTCTTTTCCATTAAACAATATTATGTCGTTCCACTTACATAGCGAGTTCTAAATCCATCGAAGGTTTACTGAGAACTGATCAGTGCATGCCGGAAAATCGACATATGTAGTTACTAACTGTCGTATATTGTATGTAATGTCATCAGGAAAATGCATTCTGTTAAGGAATTTTCATGCTGAGTAATCGTATCTCTCTTATTACTTTACTTCCCCTTTTGTTTAAATTCATACAATTCATACAAAACCACACAATTGTAACGAATTTTTGTTTTTATTTTAATTCTTTATCGTCAACTACCGTAAATCAGTGAATAAAGTCTAAGTGATATTTTTACATTCACAGATAAATGAAGAGTTCTTAGCATATGAAAATGATATGTAATACGGCTTACCCATATTTCAGTCCCATCGATTACATCTATAGCGCGGCTCTGTGGTTTGAGTAGGTGGTTTGCAGGTCCGTACTAGGGTTGTTACTTCCCTTCAGGCAGTCATTACAGTGGTGGTAGTGAATTCCTTGTTTCAACCAATTGTTGGGAACGGAAGTGCTGTTATGTATTTATGGTGACATGAGCCGGGGTATGAGTTACATTTCCACTCTGTTTGTTTGATGATTCATATTTTTTTACAATAACAGTGAATTCAACGGCGACTGATAGTAGAAGTGTAAATTCACATTGATTTAATAACTCGCTGCGTGTCTCAAATATATTCCAGCTATCTTTATTGTTGCACTCATTGCAATGCAATAGCAAATGATGAATGGCAAACGCTATAAATATATTTCACGATGGGAGCGTCAATGAATTTGCTTAATTGGCTGCATCTGTGAATAAAAGAGGGTTAATTTACACAAAAGGATATTAATTAGAAAATAATAGCAGTCATAAATTATGGATGAATTTTAAATTACCTACAAATAATTACTTGAAATTTGCAATAAACACTGATTCACTTGTTTAAAATTCATATTTCAACACTTTTAAATCATTAACACTTATCATAAATAAAATAATAATTGATTTCAAATAAAAAATTGGTAACAAACGACCGTCCACAATTTCGTTCACGTTAATATTTAAGGTTACATCTAAATCTAAAGCACGTGCAAACACCAACAGATGGTGCTCCCAACAGTAAAGATAACATAACCTCAACCAAGACACAACACCGGAAATAATCGTAAGTACGCATTGTCAACTTGTCAAAGTATATGACAATTTATTTAACGAAAATATTTTGTTATGCCGGAAGTATGAAATCAAAATCAGGAAGGAACAAGTAATTAAGACAAAAACTGTTGAAATTAATTATATATTTTTGATTTCTAATTAGTCTGTGCAACAGAGAATAAATGGAAATATTAAAACAAGTTTCATTTAAATTAATTATAATCTCCTTAAGTTGATTACAGTTAATTTCAACAATATTATTTTCTACAAGTGTTTTCATACCATAAATTCAGCTTACAATCAATGTATTTTATATGGTTTTTATTGTTTTGAATAAATTATGTCCATTATGAATTATGATTATTTTTCACTATATCATTTTTTTTTTATTTAATTAAATCTTCCTTATCAATATTTTTAAAATGGTCTCAAAGCTATTATGTATGTATTTTGTTTAATTTTTCAAAAAAAAAAAAAACATATTTTTGCCTTACCTTAACATTTACTACTGCACAATGGAACATCATTTAAATGATGGTGATGTAATGGAGATGTTGTTTTCGGTAGATTAGCACAGTTCGGCATATTACCATTTGGTACTGAATATCGATAAGCATACTGATTACCAACAGCACTAGTGCTCGAAGTTTTCTCACCGTCATTAGATGACGTTAATTGTTCATTACAATTTTGGTTAATATCACCGTCACTGCCCAGCAGCCGTGTACCACCAATACAATTTTTAAGGATTGGATTTTTATCATTAAATAATAGTGAATTACGTTCATTCGGTGGGTGTTTCATAATAACACGTTGTTGTCCTGGTGTTATTGATTGATTTACACGATCCCGTGTTATTGAACCACATGATTGCGTCTTGTATAATCGTCCCCGATGAAATAATCCCGGTATTGGTAACCAGATTTTTCTGTGGATCTAAAATATGAAAATAAAACATTAATAATAAAAACAATTAACTAACATTAAGTATTCAAAACTAATTTCAACCAATTGGAAACAAACACCAAATGTTTAAGGATTCGTTATTGGGTTAGAAAGGACATTCAAAATGAAAAACATAATTTTATATGAATAGAATTTTACCACAGACACATAATTTACCTGAGAATTTTTTTTAGGTAATTAGACATTATTCAGTTTTCATTGCTTTACAACTTTAAATCCAATTACATTGTGATACTTAGTGTTTCTTTTTTTTTATATAAATTAAACTAATTAGAGTGAGGAACGCTAATAAATTTTGTGTGATTTTATTTTGTGAGTATTTTTTCATAGTCTATTGTGGATTGCACAAATCACCTAACAAATAAAAAAAAAAGAAATACCATAAAAATGTTAAAATTATAAATTTACTAATGAAGGAGATTAAATAATAATTGAAATTATAAACAATGAAAGCGTTCCGGTTTTAAGCTACATTTAAAATAGTCTCACCTGAAAATATTTTCCGAGCATTTTTATTTTCTTTGACGTAGATGAACTTGTTTTAGTGTTTGTCGGTTCTGTGATGTTCAACGAGCCTGTTAAATCTGCACCTAATGATTTGTCATTACAGTCATTGTCTTGATCAACCGGAGTTACAACGGTTGTTGAAGTTGAATGAGATGAAGACAAATCATTCTTACGAAAACCATTAAACAAACGGGAACTGAAACCCTTCGATTTTGTTGGAGCAACTGGAGATGGTTTCGATGCAATTACTGCAGTTGTCATTGGTTCAGACTCTTGTACTTCAGTGATTCGATTCAACGATTGACTCTCTCGTAATCGAGTTTCACCAGTTCGACGACGACCAGTACGGTGTCGCCGGAAGCCTAACTGTTGAGTTGTCTTCTGTCGTCCATTCGATTGTGTTGAATTACTATCAGTTTGATTAGATCCGTCCTGCGGATCAGCACCTTCTTGTATTATAAATTCATTACCAGGACCATCAGCTGGTCGACGACCACTGGAAGCTGCATTTCCTGGCTCCTGTGAATCACTTGAATCATCGTATGAATCACGGCGTTGTTGAGGCAACTGTTTAGTCGAATCAACAATTTTACTGGCACGTTTCTTTCGATTCTCCGTATCATCGTCTGACGCATCAGAACTACTACACGATGTTGTTTTTGTTTTGTGAAATTTGGTACGTCTATTTGTTGATGTATTTTGTCCACGTCCTGTAATCTGAGCATTTCTAATCACTGGTCTAGGTGTCGTGGTAGCACTATCCGATGAACCGATATCAGTTCCTTCTTCAAATATTTCATTTAAATTACTGGCACCTAAAATCGTATTAGTTCTCGTGGGTGAAGGCATTGTTTTATATTTCGGAAATGTTTGTTCCAAAATGGTTTGTTGGGTGGGTAAAGGAATTGATATTGTTGACGAATCAACAAGAAATTTACTTGAAACATTAAATTGTTCAAAATGATGTCCTGTAGCGGCTGCCTTTTGTTTCCGTTCTTCCATCTTCCTTGCTAGTAAGGATTGGGGTACACTATCAGCTGTCTTTGGACGAAAATCACCAATTTGTCGGCCACCCAAACCACCACCAGCAGCAGCACCAAGTCTATCACGTACAATAGAATTCTCTGCACTAACCTTAGTTACTCCTTTGATCGAATCTAATCCCAATTTTGGAGACGTCGGACATTCTTTCTTTAATCGATCTGCCTCTGCAATTCGATCTTGGATTGCAATATTGATTCTACCTTCTGACCGTGATCCACGACGATTTAGCGGAGAACTCAAACCGTCTGTTTCATTATCAATGTCATCTTCATCATCGTCTTCCTCTTGAACTATGCTACACTTACGATTTCTGCCACCCTAAAACATAATAAAATATATATTAATTGGCATACCAATGAGGAGTTCTAAATCTAATTGTTACTTTACCTGTACACCCTCGGTGCCTGGAGTTCGTGGAACAGTTAATAATACGGGATTTGGTGGGACCACTAAATTACTACAATTATTAGTAACAGATACACTCGTAGGAACTAATAATGATCCACCGTTCTTTGGTAATGATCTGCAATTTCAAATAATCAGCATATACTATCATATTTTAAAATATAATCTTAATCATTGAATCTATACTAAAAATTAATGCAATAGTAGCATGTGTATAGTCATACCTTGGAATTATTATAAAATTAAAATCGCATGCAATTATACTACTCTCTCTGTCATTCGCCAATTTCACCGAAAATTTTTAATAACAATCATCGAATCATAATTTTAGTTGAGCTAAGAATTGCTAAGTGATTATTGACAAGCTTACAAGAAAAATATTAATAATATTCAGTATACAAAAAGAAAAGTATAAATAATAATATGAACCCAATTAAAAGGTGATTCATGTTACAAATGAATTCATGAAATGACTGATCTAATATGAAGACCATACCAATATAATGCATTAATGTACAACGGATTTGAAATTTACATATAATAAAAAATCAATAAAATTTGATGGTTTTCTAAATTTATAATTTCATCTAATTAACGAAATTTCCCAAAATATTCTATTAACCCAAAAATAAATAATTAGTAATGACTCCTATAACTATGTAGTTAGATCTACAGGTTTGTGTGCTAATTAATACTAATAAAAATTTTCAATAGATTATATATACCATAACATTCTTAATAAGATAACTTAAGATATATTTTGAATAAAATTGTCACCCATAAGCATTTAAGTTAGGCAACTGTGATTACGCGTTCAATAGCTGTTACAACTCACCTAGCACTTGAACAAACAGGTAACGTTAGATCTTCTTTTTTCCGCTTTTGTGCCTGTTCTTGACGATGTGATCTCAATTTTCTTTCAGCTAATAAAAAATAAGTAGCCGTTAAATGATTATATTCATTACGATCTAAAGCTCTAAAAATAAAAGATCATAATTATTATATTATTCAATTAATCATCCAATATAAATTTACTCTAATATTTCTTCTTTGGTTGCTATATTTCCGTTTATCATCTTTTGTACGATTAAATTGTGATTCTCTTCACTAACTTGTGTCCTACTAACTAACGGTAAATCTTCCGGTGTACCATCTGTTTCAGTGGTACCCGGCTCATGGAGCCACACATCATCAGATATTTCTTTTAGTGTCGCTCGATTCTCTGGTGCCCGTACTAACATTCGTGCAATAAGACTTGTGCATTCCTGCGACACATGTGGTGGCATCGTATATTTACAATCCATGATCATTGTCAATGTTTCGGAATCATTTGCCTCCTGAAATGGCGGTGTTCCACATACCAGCATATACAGTATAACACCCAAAGACCAGATATCTAAAAACAAAAATATAATTTTATTACTTAAAAACCAAACCCATTACCATGAAATTTTGAATCACTAACCAACTGCTGGTGCATCATAAGAGTCACCTAATAATATTTCTGGTGCTGAATATGCTAAACTGCCACATGATGTTTCTAATTTTTGACCCGGACAAAACTTATTACTAAAACCAAAATCAGTCAATTTAACTACACCGAGTTTTTCAAAGAAAACAACATTCTCTGGCTTTAAATCCCTGAAAAACAAATAGATCCATTTAATTTACAATTGAATATATCATTTGTATGTCAAAACCCATTACCTGTGGACAACATGCAACTGATGACAATATGAAATGGCCTTTACAATTTGACGAAAATATTCTTTTGCCAAATCTTCTGATAGACCACTCTCATGCCGCATAATATAATCATATAGATCACCACCATCAGCATATTCTAATATTACATAAAGTTTCGTTTGTGTGTCAATCACTTCATAGAGACGTACCACATTGGGATGCTGTACCAATTTCATACATCTGTAAATTAATATTTTTTTTATTTGGTTTAAACCACAATCAATATTCCGTTGAAATTAACTCATCAAAATTATGAATTGAACGAAAACAAAAACAAAACACAACTTACCTCACTTCTTGATACAAATGTGCTCGTGATACTTCATCTAAACGTGTTTTATCAATCACTTTGACGGCCACCTTTTCACCGGTAAATACGTGACGGGCTAATTTAACAACAGCAAAATGGCCTGAACCAAGGGTCTCCTCGAGATCATAGAGGCCAGCTATTTTACCATCGTAAACAGCCGCACGTGAACCACAACCCAAAGAATTCATTTCATTAATAGAACCAAATAATTAGTATTTCACCTGAACGGAAATCTGTTGATTAGAAAAAATGAAAAAAAAAACAAAACGATATTAATAGACTAATTAAAGAACAGGAGAAAATAAACATTACATAGTCTTATTGATATGATCAATTAGTATATGGATCATAATTATAAGAATGTTGTCAGATATTTTTCTTTACTTAAGCGAATGTAATAAATAGCGCCACACGAATAATATATTAAATATTTCAATACAATACATAATATAATGTATTCACTGATAACGTTTTATTTAATAAAAAAAATTACAGACAAAAATTTTAATTACTTTTTCAAGCGGGTGATAATACCATACGGTTTGATTCATACAATAAACATTAAACGTGACAATGATAGCTAAGTGACCACCGTCCAGAATAAAGACACAGTAAATAAAATATCCATTGTATTATTAAATCCATATGTTTATATGCGATTACACCACATGGAATTTTATTTAATTCGTATTGCAACACTCAATTGTTTTCCTTTGTAGCATAATATTCTATTTCACCTGTCCACTTGAGTGTTATTTTCCATAATTTATTAAATAAAAACTTTCGATTCAATAACATAATTCATTAATTCCGTCTGAAATAAATCAGTATAGATTGCTAATTAGTTTTTATAGCTTCACCCGACACAATTTCCTTCTCTAAGTTAATCGACGAGAAATAACATTTATCTAAATCGCATATTATCTATATTATTTCCTAAAATATATGAATATATACTCATTTAAATCGATTTTTATACTGTTCTGAAATAAAACAAAATATCAACACAACTCATAGTCTTAAATGTATCGTCACTCCTAAAACCGTCAAACATAGCATCTTAAACTTTAAACTAAAAACATCTAATTTCGGTACAGTGTACAAAAATTTCATTAATTTCTAAATTTCAAGTTCCTATTAGTGATCATATTGATTCCCCCAAGATCTTCTATTAATTAAATTTAGATTTACTTAATGACATTGACCAATGATTTACTGAATCATAAAGAACCCAGAATGCAAACAACAAAAACAAAATAAATTGTAATCCAACAGAGATCGATTTTCCTTATTCCACTGCCGCATAGAATAGAATAGAAATAAATTAAAATCTATATTCACTTAATATGAATATTGATATATAAAAATAAAATTTCGTCGACCTGATAACCATGAATCGTGTATTGGGGGGCGAATTCATTCACAGAATGTCACTACCTCTTCATATTCCCCCTAATTGATGATATACACATTTGCATAGATTTTATACATAAACAATCCATTGAAATGAATTTTTAAACAGATTTTTCTATATCAAAATAGTGGTCTGTTTGTAGCGTCGCCAAAAATACATTAATCAAACAACACCTCATCTGATTGGTGATTATTGAACACTTTCCGTTACATGAAACATCATTTATTTGTGTATCACACTCAATATAATTTATGTTAAAGAAAATATTTCTATATAAATAACAGTTTTAGTGTATTTCCTTTATTTCCCATCTTGGCAGCACAGCCTCATAAACCACCCGAAATGGAGCAAACTGATATCGTTTTTAAAACACAAAAATGAATTATTATTTTAAAATCATGACTCCTACTATAAATTATAAAAATAAAGACGTGATTTTTTGTTTTCTTGTTTTATAGTTGAACCATCAAATTTAGTGACGTTGAAAATTCATAAAAATTTTGCTTTTTTACTTTTATACATGTTTAATAAACCATAGAGAACCAATTCATATCTGTATCTCACTTTCAAACAGTTTCCAACTACATTTTTAAAAGTACAAAAAAATTGTAAAAAATCTATCAACAAAAAGTGTGATACATTCGATTCTTTTTCATATTGAAACGTTTCTCAATTTCATATAAGAAATTATATACGTAAACTTCATAATTATTTTCAATCATTACATGTCGAAACCGAAGGAAATTGAAAACCTGACGTCAATTGTTAAGGAATATTTTACAAATAATGTGCCGTTCACCTCAATCACCCACAATATGGGAATAGCAGTTCTCTATGTCATCAAACCATTTAACAGCTTGTTATATTGCTAATTTTTCAACTGATAATTTCAATTTTTATTTTCTGTAATTATTTGAAAATAAAATGCATACGAATGTAAAACAATAAACATTAAATAGTATGCAATTATCTGAGATTACCAAAGTCTTAATCTTATTTATTGATTTACGAATAAAAATTAATAATAAATGAAATCACAATCAACACAGTTAATCCCAATATTCTTTCGAGTTCAATATTTTGTCTGTCCTTTTACTTTAACGTATTCATACGTACGCAATGAAAATCAATATCAACAATTTACACAATTTATTAATTATATTGACCCATATTACCCTGCCGCTAGTTAACGGGAACTTATTACTATTAATTGCTTCTTCAACATAAATCACTTAAAATACATCATGCGTTTAATAAAATGCATTAAAATGATTTTGATATCTCTACTGTACATTGTATAAAACACGTTTCTTATATTAAATATACATTTCTTTATATTGATAATTTATTACGTTGACTTTCTTTGTATAAAAAACCAACAATAACAACAGCACCGTCACTAAAACCAATTAAATATCAATCGCTAGGTCAAGGTTAATCGAAACAACACTTTATTTTAAATCACCTGATTTATTTTAATTGAAATTCAACTGCTACAGATTATAACGAAATGATTAATTTAATGAATGACTAAAAAAAATCTTTTTATTAAATTCACCCATGCATTCATGTGTGGTCATTAATAACTATTTAAGTTCACTGGCGTATATTATCTGTGACGAACCAATATTAAATTCGCATACATGTACCTCTTCTGTGCAGTATTATTAATGAACAAACCCATATTTAAAATTCGAATTAAAAGGAATTACTAAAAATATCAAGTTAATATAATCAAACGTAAACTAATAATAAAAATTTCTTTTATCATTTTAGCCTTCAATTTCAGATACTTCCAATTGAATAGACAATTATTCTTTCCTTTTAATAGCAATAAAAATGAAACTACAACTATAATAGCAATTGTTTGGAAAAGTACAACCAACTTAAACTATTTAATGAATATTGATCATCAAATCTGGTAATAAAGAATGCTCAATAAAATTTACATTCATTATATTCTTCAATTCATATCAGTTTCAAACCAAACACAGTGTTCCATAACAGAAGTCAGCTGATACTTTGGTAATAAAATTAACGTCTCTTATAATAAATCAAATAGAATTATTATTTGAACAGCGACTTTTGGCCCCAGTTAATGGTGAACTCATGGTATTCTAGAATAAAATACTTAGAAAAACAAAATACCAAAAATCGATTATCGTCAGAATTAATGGAAACAATCATACGAATATTGTTATGTGGAAATTAATGTTTTATGATAAAGTGTGGTACACATGAATATTATTTTATAATTATAGTACATCTCTTCTGTTGTATCCACAATTAAGATTCCCTAAAAATAAAACCACTTATTGTTTCATTATATTTACTATTGAGCACTCTGTCTGACAGCGTTTAGCCACCACTCTTGCTGCTATTAACTTTACATTTACAATTGTAATTTTACTGTTTTTCATTATGCGAACATTACAGACCCCGGAAAATACGAATATTTTCTTTTCTTTGTTTTATTTATTTAACTCTGTGTCTCACTGAGCTCATGCCCTAAATCTTTTTTATTTTCTTGCTGTTTTCATTATTACATACGCAAAACAATTGGCTAAAATTGCATACACAACAAATATACAATGGTATATCAAAACATTTATAAAAAGAATAATACAAGATCTTAATACAAATTATTTATGTCACCGGCTAACAATATAAAATTACGGCATTCTTTTAAATTGGAATTTGGAATTTCAATTAAAATTCAACAACAACTCAATTAAATGAAAACTGAAAATAATTCAATTTATTTGATAAACTGGTTTCCTTTATCAATCTCATATTGATACAACTAATTTGATTTGATACTACATTTATATCATCAACATCTCGTTCTGACCATAGATGAATATTGTTTTAATTGAATATTTCAACGTTTCAGTTTTAAAATTGCTGCAAGAATGTCAATATTTTTTTGTTCATTGACGATAGAAAATACCAATAAAAAGATTGTCATTCCATTGCAACTTCGATCATTAATGAAAGTTGCACAAAAATAATAATAAAAAAAACACATTCATGGACAAACATCATATTGAAAATACTTTTCTCATTGTGCAAATCACTTTTTTTGTTGTTGTTGTTGGTTTTAGCTTTAAAACAAACACTTACAACAAAATCAATGTTAACATAAAGTATTCTATTTAGTTCCAATTAAACAAAATAGAGATGAAAACTCCATTATATAAGAATATCGCCCTCAAATCTTACAACGAGACAGTCATTTATGAACTTGGATACAAGGTAGCTTCTCATTGGATACTAATCTATTTTCATAATTATTTTCAAGTATTGTTGTGCACGATTTTTATTTTTTCAGTGAAAACAAAATATAATTTATCTAATATAAAGAACAAACACATCCCCTAAACCAAACCGTATACTAGTTAATGAATATTATTATAAAACATAATTATTAATCAGTATTATATTTAAAAAAAAAAGCTGTTCATAAGACTTGTAAATAAACTAAACTAATGCTTAAAAAATCGATTCCGGCAAATTCTTATGTACATATCGTATTCAACTAAATAGGAATTATGAATGAATTATGTATATGTACGGGAATAAAAGTTTCAATTGGAGACATAGCAAAAAACACTGTTATCTTTTATATATGTAATTGGGTATCATATAATAATCAATGTAGTAATGCGCATACAGTAGAATTCATACAATTAAGAATTACCGTAATAATGCTGCATACATTTTATATCATAATTTCCTCTTTATATTGAGATTAGTAAAAAACTAAAAAACAGTTTTAATATTGCCATCATTTCTTTTCTCACACATTTATCGATAATAAAAATTCCGATACACTTTATTTACCTCCGTCACATAACCATGGTACACTCGTTTATTCACGGAATTAATTCCACCTGATTAACTTTAATTTGCTACCAAATTCCAAAAATAACGCCAAATTCATTCGTTTATTATGTATTATACCTGAACTTAAATAAAAAAAATAAAACCCACAAATTCATGGCTACAACATATTTTTTTTTTTTTGGATCATAATACACAATACAGATCACTCTTTCTCTCTCTCACCCGGTATTAATAATTATTGGGCTTGAATTAGCAAACCAAAGTCATCTAATCCATTCAGCTAAACATAATAATTGCGTTATGATACTGTTTTTAACATTATTGATTTTAAATGTGTCGTAGTATACAGGCCACCCCATTACACCCTTCCTTTTGCCAATTACCACTATACATTTTATATTGTGTGACCATACCGACACAGGATTTTGAATTGTCTCGAATCATGGCAATAAACGATCCAATGGATACTTTAAATGGGCACATACAATATTATTCGTGTATTCACCCACGAATTTAACAAAAATTTAACATCAAATTCGATTGATTTTGCAACGTCAATAATGAACTCAATTGTATTTCCTGTGTGTATTAGAACAAAACAGTCTCATTTCTAATTTTTAACCCGCTAAACTACTCAATTTAGAGAATGAGTTGAAAAAATCTATCGTTTTCAAACTAGGTAGGTAGGAACCAATCAACATAAATGGGATATAGTGGCCCATTATGGCAAGAAAGGTATGCGCTAAACAAATTACATTGAACTTTTAATTAAAATTGAAAATAGAGAACACAAAGTTCACTTACTTTACAACAATTGAATGAATTCCTTCTCGGAATTACTCAAATACAGATGAATAATCCAAAATAGCTTCCCGAATTGAATGTATTGTCTCATTCAATCAACATTTTCTGATGAACACACCCCGATATTAACAATCCACTTGTCTGAACACTGAACACTAATATTATTTTTATATGCGTTTCTAATATTCCTTCTGAACAAATTGATTTATCTTTTCTATACTAAGTATTTCCGCTTCAGTTTGAGATTCATCAAATTGAATGTGAATAATTCACTAATTGGCAGATGTTAAGTGAAACTCCAAAGAGATTTATTTCCTCTATTTAGTTAGTTTCACCGAAATTGTAGCCACACTATACTTATGGTCACTTTTCAATAATTTTATAATTACTATTTGAAACACTATATTCACAGTAGCAAGATATTAATTCACTGTTTTAATCAATTATTGTTTCTTCCACGAAGAGTCTTTAGTTTCGTTCCGGATTTCTGTGGGACTTATGTGTATGCCATTCGTTCCATCGGAATCAGAAGGAAACAAAATTTTTATTTACGGCCACACAAACTTTCTTCGTCTTATGGAGGCACTCCGTGAGCCCCAAGATTCTTTTCATGATGGAATTTTTTTTCACTATTTTCTTCTTGCAACTTGCTGATGCTAAAACTTGAAACACTTTTGATTCTCTTTTGATGCGAGTTAATAACTAATTATATCAACACTTCCTTGATCAGAATCTTGATGTGAGCCTCCTCCGACACAAATGAAAATACAAATTCTCTTTAAGTCTGCAACCAGGTTGAAAGAAATGTTGGAATTGAAATTATTTTTACAAAAAACAAACAAGCGGTATTGAAAGCAAAACAAATTGATTATCAAAAACCAGTCGAAGAAAATAAATTTTATTTTCATACTCCGATACAAAAGAGTATATGGTCCATGTATTTCAGTGTCTAGTTACGAGGTAATAGTAATGAGAAAAGACGAAGAACGAAACAGCATTATGTTAGTATGAGGAGTCTCTATTTTGTAAGAGGTTTCTGCAATATTTCGATTCAATGATTGAATGAAGCGTCAATTCAATACGATACATGTAGAAATGAAGGCACTCATATGCCACATCCATTTCAGTAGACTGGTTACATGGTTTTCACAGTTCTACTAATGCTTCTCAGAGCGAAAGAAAAATTCACGGCCGACTTTTTTTCATGCAAATATCCTACAGATTGAATGAAATTATTTCACGACCGTGTATTATTCCATGTAGGCACTGAATCTATGTGAATGATACCATGTCGATGTAGGAACTGAATGTAATTTAAATTACTATAGGTCGAGAAGCACTTTTATACTTTTTCATAGCATTTTCATAATTTTTACTTGGTTCTGGTTAGAAGTTCCTAAAACTGTTTGCCAATTGCTTATTTGATTCAATTTAAAATAAAATATTCAACTGTTATTAGTTAATAAATAACGAATGAGTAGTTTTATGATTTAAAATAGTTGGATGATAATTCCCAAAAAGGCTGGACCCGAGGCAGGCATAGAAATGAAGAAAATGATTTTCAACTGATTGCGTCGAAAAAATGAAATTGAAAAATGGGTGTAAATGGCTAAAATTAATCACAAACTGTATGCAGAATAACTCGTCTTCTGAGAAATATGGGAAGATGTAATGCTTTTCATTTAAAACAATACCATTTCAGTGATTCTCAACGCAAAGCATTGTTCAAATGCAGAATGGTGTAATGAGAAAAATTTGTTCACTTACTGTATGGCATGTGGCACGTCTTCGAAGAAATATG
>JXOR01000731.1:1361-12815 GCA_001014335.1 Coboldia fuscipes | reverse complement strand
AATCAGCCGTTTTCATCAAAGGGGACATACCCTCCATACTTGTATTATGGTATCGGACCATATGTTATGCACATTAGAACTTGAAAACTGGAGTAAATGCTCAACCTAATACAAGAGTCAAAGCGTCGATTTGCTGTCAAAATAAAATTGGGCAATGGGTTTTTATGGTGTTACCCAAAACGACGCTAGCGTGAAGCTCACTCAACCCAATTTCCAATTTTGACAAGTGTTTTCGATGATGATGCCATCGGATAATGTATCCGATTTGACAGATACGTGATTACTCCATTACCCATTACCTAACAAATTGTAAACAAAATACATATTGATTTATTGACGCTGCAGCTTCATTTCAGACACCACAGCGTTTATTTTAAAATAGCGTGAAAAACTCAACTCTTCACGCTTGTTTTAGGTTGAGCAGATAGCCATATGGAAATTAGTGTCAATCATAATCAAGAATATTTTATGTTGAAATGGAATCACCAGCTAAAACAAGCATACAAAATCAGCTTGGAATGGATCGAAGATGAAACTAGCTGGAATGATATTACAAAAGTGATTGTCGAGACAGGTAAAGGACTTGAAATAATGCATAAAAGAGTTGGAGGTAACAAAGCAATGCAGACGAAAAAATGGTACACTAAAGAATGGAATGAAAAGAAAAAAAATACCAGACAAGCATTTCAATAACTTATTAGAAGAAACAGTATTGAAAATGAAAAAATAATATCACAAAATAAGAAATTAATACTTGGAAACAATATGAAAAACTAAATTGGAATATAATAATGAAATCACTCGAAAACTATTAGAACTCTGGTGGACAGTAAAACGATTGAATACACATAATATGATAGGACCTGTAATATCAAAAGAAATATGGGATAACCACTTGCATAATACATAGCCACAAATAACAACGAAGCACAACATAAATAACACTGATTATAAGACATTATTACTGTTTATAAAACAATAATAAGACATTCCTTTTTTGGATGTGGAACTGGCACTTAAGAAACTGGGTTCCAGATGAAATCTTAAGAAACTTACCAAGTAATGTCATTATATTTTGAAAATACTGAAAATTCTTACATGCAGATCCCACTATACTTTGCAAGAGCTCTAAGCCAAATAAGAACGTGTTACATATTGTGCATATTTGTTGAATTTTTGCCATAAACGGGAAAAGCTGTCCATTGCAATAATTCGCCTACGGCTCATTCCGCAAGACACACTTATTTCCCTCGACTTCGTCTCANAAAATTCTTACATGCAGATCCCACTATACTTTGCAAGAGCTCTAAGCCAAATAAGAACGTGTTACATATTGTGCATATTTGTTGAATTTTTGCCATAAACGGGAAAAGCTGTCCATTGCAATAATTCGCCTACGGCTCATTCCGCAAGACACACTTATTTCCCTCGACTTCGTCTCAGTCACAAGAAAGCTCTTCCCTATGGCAAAATTTCAACGAATATGCAATATACTATTTCCAAAGAATCTACATCATTGGTAACAGCTATATATTTGAGGTAAAAAATTAATGCGCCATATGCAATATGGAGGATGAGGATACTATAGAGCACTTAATATTTAAATGTCCCATATTTAATAATTTAAGAAAAAAACATAAGCTATATGTAAGAAATAAAGAGGAATTGGCAATATTACTAGACGTTTCTGATTGATTAGCCTTAAGAAACATATAACTCGTATATGTATCTATTAGAATCACTAAAGTTAAGAACCTTTTGTTTGGAAGAGTAAATGTTAAATCAGATCTCACGTAATATGGCTATGCCATCTGCATTAATAAATAATAATAATAATATATCCATTAAATTTAATTACCGTCGAGCAAAAATTAAGGGTGACTCTAGAAGGAATGAAAATAATTATTTCGAAATACCTCCCAAATGGTGCATACAATTTTTTTTTATTTTCATATATTTAACCCTTCTTTATCACCTAATGAAGTTTAGTTTGGTTTTATCTACTGGAGAAATGTCAAATGAAATATGGAAAAGAATTGTTTAAAACAGTGTATCTACATTTACGATATTAATTAAATTGTTTTTTTATGAATTTTCCAATTTTGCATTCATTTTATAATTTCAACATGGCGCGATGTACGTTGTGGATAATATTCTGTTGCAGCTGTTTAATTTTTATTTTACATTTTGTCGTTGAGATTTTGACTTTTGTTCTATCTCCCACTGCCATTCAAAATCATTATTACCTGAATCTTCTTTCAATATTTCATTATTGTGGCTAACACTATTTTTTCTCATTTGTAATTTTTCAAGTTCTTCAGGAGTAAAATTGAAAACATCAAGACCAGTGATATGGTGGAATAACTGTTCTCCAGTATGAGATACTTTAAATCCATGATCAGAAAAATACTGTTAAAAAGAATAAAACATAATTTAATTAATAGGGAAACATGTAATAAGATCAATTACCCATAAGTTACCTTAAGAATATTTTTGCAATCTCTCATTAAATAAGTTAATGCTCCTTTCGAATTTGACAACATCGCTTGTGGTACATCGATGAACACACATTTTTTGTTATGATACAGGATGTTATATTCTGATAAATCAGAATGTACCAGTTCAGCTTTATTGTACATTGCGTGCATCATGCCAATGATTTCATTATAGACAATAGGCAGATCTTTCGACGAAAAGTTAACATTCTTCAATTGAGGAGCTGGATTTTCTTCATCTCCAATATATGTCATCACTAGAATATGTCCTTTCCGCTCATAAACATAAGGACTATGAATGCCAGCATTGTGTAATCTATCTAAGTTCAGAGCTTCTCTTTCGGCCCACAACTCAGTAATATTTCGGTTTTTCTTGTTGTACCGACTCTTAAAGCGATGATCATTACATAAATACTGATCCCGAAAATTAGCTTCAGTACAATTAGTTTTGTAAATTTTAACGGCTAACGTTTGGGGTACTTCCACTCCATTAATGAAACACTCATTTATATACAATGGATGAGTTGTTGAACAATAAATGCTAGCTTCTTTTCCACATGCCAAATGAACAAACATATCCACAATTACTTTTTCGAATAATCTTGATAACAAAGTGTTTGTGACTTCATCGTAACTACCATATCGAGTCGGTTTACTATTTTTCGCAATAGCTTTTGTCTTGTTATTTAGCTTCTTCAGGCGAATCTGCGAACTGGTAGCATTCACAAAATTATTAAATACTCGATTTGGAATTGCAATATTCCCAATAGCTGCATCACCTGTGTTTACTTCAGGTGGAAAATTCATAATACGACAAGTATTCCGGACACCACATATTTGGGCATCATGTTTAGTAATATATTCACCTAAAATTGATAAATACATACATCAGCAACTGATTTTATTCGCAATATTCATAATTACTCTATACAATGTATATAGTATTTACCATTTGTGTCAATTTTATATCCAGTTCGTGGTATTTGAGTGAATTTTTTTTGATTTGTATCAAAACAATCCCAGTCTCTATTTGGATCATCATGAAGTTCATCTCTAGTCTCATCAGAAGTTACTGTTGGCATAATTGGATCGAATCTATAGTTGCGTAATGATGTTATGACCTTAGAATTGCCATTCATCTTCTTTTCCAATCGTAATATTTCAGCATCATGTTCGCAGCACTCAATTTCCTGTAAAGCAGACGCAATGGCCATGTCATTGCTTGTGTCTAAAACAAAATTGTTTGTTGTTTCCGAGATTTCTTTGTCATTTTGATGAATACCTAATACACTTGTGGCAGACTGATCTCCAGGTGATAAGCCATAATTAGTATGTTCGTCGTCCAAAATTAAACGTTCAATGAGTTCAACATTTTTACTGTTTTCTTCAGTTTGTAGTGTCCTTGCATATTCTTCGGACATTATTTCTCTCATTGTCATTGGTGGATCAATTTCTATCTTACGCCAAGGTGATGACATTTTTTTTTCTTATACTTAATGATAAACGTAAGATTAAATCAGTAATAACAGTTTGTGTTCCCTGGAGTTTTATAACTGGAATAAAACTTGTTTCATAGACTATTTCCAATAAATACTTGATAGCAAATTTACGAAAAAATAACGCAATGTTAAATTATATAAATTTGACGTGTGTAATTTTACAACCACTCGAAACTATACTTATGTGGTGCAATTATTTTGTAAATAGTTATTGAGGGAATTCTAACCAAACCACAGATAATAATTATCAACCTAAAATATAAACTGTATTCATGATACAAATACATCAAGTATGCTCGACGGAAAAATATCATATGATTTTTGGTCAAACAAAACAAAGGGAATACAGGGGTGACCAAGCACAATTTTTCACGAGTCGCAACAAAAAAAAATAAGAATGCAACAGAATAGTATCCACAACGTACATCACAGTAAATATTGTAGATTAAATATTAGTAATGTAAAAAAATAAAATCAATATTGTAGAGCATGGTATAAAAATTGACAAGGTATGTCTACTTTGAAATTTAAGATCAGCTGATTTCCTTCCTACTCTTACATAGGTCGTAACTGCTGCATGTTATGTTTGGCAGGAAGAAAAACATATGATTTTTGGGCAAATTAATTCGGATTGTTTACAATATTTAAAATTCAAATTTACATTAAATGACAATTCTCAATAGCGGCAATTTTGAAATTTGCAGAAGATCAATTTTTGTTTGAGATGGAAATTTATGAATTTTAAAGACAATATTTAATTTTAATAAACATATTATATCGAATATTTAATAGATATTTTTTATCTATATATTTTTATCTAAATTTATATCTAGATGAAAAAATATTCGAATTAATAAATTCGCGGCCGCAAGATTCCACCCATTTTTCTCTAAGATCGCGATTCTTAGGAAAATAGTAGAATCCTGTGTCTGATACTTTATACTTACCTGTTGTTATAGTTGAATTCCCACACGATGTAATTGCACACAATATTCGCCCCATTTTAAATCGAAAAATTTATTGTAATTTGAAAAAATCTGCAGTAAATTATCTCAATAGAATAACCGCGAATAACCTTAAGACAAAAAACCGCGAAAACGGTGTAATGTCAAGTGCATGAGCCAAGTGAATATTTCGCTCGACTGATTTAAATTTTTCGAGTTGAGCATACTTCAGATTCTTATACCTTTATAGTAAAAATCATTTGTTATGGCAGGAAGGAAATCAGCCGTTTTCATCAAAGGGGACATACCTGCTATACTTGTATCATGATTGTAGAGTACATAGAAATAAATTACAATTCTAAGTTAAATAGTAGAAAAATTAATAATCATTTAGATTTTATTTAATTCAGCGAATATTAACAAGTTAATGAAATCAAACTATATAAAATAATATCTGGTTCTCGAAATTACGTATAAAATGAATAAGAATTTGAGCAGTGGCACGGTTTAGATCATTCCATGAACACACGATATTCCAAATTGACAAGAAAACCAAAGCATGAATCGGATGAACCCGACAATCACTCATGCACACCAATAAATGTACCACCGTCAGCTGACGAACAGTACTAAAACCAAACCTATACCAATACACTAAATAAAAAAACACTACAATATTAGAAATATAAAAACAGGTATCCCTCCTACAACACGGTATCTCACAACACGATTTCACTCTGACACGATTAAAAAAATTTCCGAAAACCTCTTATAACACATTAAAATATTTTTTTGGGAATTAACCAATGTTTTTGTTGTTCTCCTATAGCACGGTTTCACATAACGTGTCATATTATAGGAACCTATCGACCGTGTTGTAAGAAGGATACCTGTACAGTAATATAAATAATTCTGAAAAATTTCAAAAACAAATTTCAAAAACATTCTAAGTGTAGAATAATTTCATATGCAGATACACAGTTTAAAAAAAAATCTTTGCTCCATTTGACACTCTTCCAGTATATCAAAGCAAACCAGGTGGTAAAGAAGGGCTAAGTTAACAACATATTCAAATTCAAAAAAAAAATTGTAGGCATCGTTTCGGAGATATTTCGAAAATAAATTTTCAACCCTTCTACAGCCACCCTTAATTTTAATATGTTGTGTGCTAAAAAATTACATAACCTCGGTTAGCGTTTTCCTTATTAGACTCTAGAGAATTGCTACATTCGGCTATGTCTCATTCCCCAAACTTCTCTCTCATCTGAAAAGTGAAGCTTTGCAAATCTTGTTACTTAAATTATCATTGAAAAGCCATTTTTGTGTCATGGGTATTGATAGTCTAATGCCTGAGACAGTTTCGCAGCCCACCTGCAAAGTTGCGATTGTGGATTGCCGTTTGCAACGAGCGTAAAGCTTGAGTAGACAGTCTCAAAACGCTCATATAATTTTTGTTTTGTTATTTATTGTCAGTTTTTGTACATCATTCTATAAGGGATGTATATTGTAATATCCCCAAAAATCGATTATGGGGAATAAGATTTTCGGATTGTATATGTCTTGAAACGGATAGAAAATGAACTTTAAGGTAAAAAGAGCGCTATTGTCCCGCGTCCGTTGTCCGGTATCCGCTGGTATTTCACCAAATATTTAGGACACCAGTTATCCAAATGCAACCAAATTTGATCAGATTCGGAGTAGATTATACCAATTTTATTTTGAAATATCTCCAAAACGGTGCCTACAATTTTTTTTTTTTAATTTTAGTATATTGTTTATTTAACCTCTCTTTACCATCTATCAAAATTTTGTTTCGTTTGATATACTGGAAGATTGTCAAATTAAACAAAGATAATGTTTTTTTTTTGTAAATCATTTTATCTGCATATGAAATTATTCCACCTTCGATTCCGAAAAAAGAATGAGAGTAATTTCTGATAGTGATGAAGGATAATAAAACACCTTTGGTTTTATTTTTTGTTATTCTGTTTAATGTATTGTAATTAAATGTAATTATGCATTTTCTGTTACACGGTTTTGACTTGAAAATTTTTAATTTTTGATTTACACGTTTTTCTCAGGAACGTATCTACCGTGTAAATCGGGGGATAGGTGTATTTGCAAACATTTTACAATATTTACTGGGTTTGATGTACATTGTGGATACTATTCTGCTGCACTCTTATATTTTTGTTTGATTGTAATATTTTAGTGATCTTTCTGATACTAATAAATATATATGTTGGACATTAATTAATGTTAACCGAAGAATGCGTCACAGAAGAATTTATAGTCCGGCAGATAATGATGTCAGCAATATTCCTTGCAAAAGAATTTAATGCCATAAAACTAAATGAAGAAAAATTTTTCAAACATACAAAAATGACCATAACAAGTTTTAATTATAAAGAATTTCCCTAACATTAACTTCTTCAAACAACATTTTGAAATGAACCCAAAAATAACAATAACAATTGCGTTCTGCGTTAAAAAGTTCAAATCGATTCTTTGTTAAATTAAGTTCTACAAATCGACGTCAACGCCACTAAGATACAAATCGTCGCTTCCATGTCATATTTCGAGATAATCACATTTAAAGATTTTAAAACGACATATCTCCTTATAAATTTTACATAAGCCCTTAAGTTTGAATTAATTATCTTATAGTCAATAATCTCGGATCGGTACCATTTTTGGACACATGGTAAATCCTATCTAAATACACACTTTCTGCACAAGATATGAGCAAAAAGTATTTAGCCGGTCATGTGACATGAAGACGAAAATTTGATAGCCGTCGTTAAATTATACAGGAACTATAGAAACTACTACGAGAAACTGTAACCGAGGACTCTAACGTTTATAATTCATAATTTATTTGCCTTTATTTTGTGTTCATACTAAAAATTGAACATTGAACATTAATACTGAAAATGAAACATGCGTTTAGCGTCGGCCTTTAAATTCTTCAGTTAGACGATTGTAGTTACTATGACAATTTATGTAAAATTTTGAGTGAAATAAAACTAAATACAATTCTCGAAAGCAATTGTTGAAAAATATCATTTTATATTTGTGAACAATTTAATTTAAAAAAAAACATTAATATTTCATTGTGAAATATGGTATTTTATCTTTTAAATTAGATATGAAACTATATATAAATAATTATTTTTGTTTTAGGGGCCAAAAAAGAAGAAAGGAAATCGTATGTCCATTATATAATATTTCTATACACTGTAAGTATAATATTTGATCTATTTTTTATGCAGCGGTAATTGATGGAGTGGACACGTCCTCCATGACTAGGGAACAACTTGAAAAGTTTGCACATGCAATTAAAGCAGAATGCGAACGCGAAAGGGAAGAAAGAAATTTTTTTCAATTGGAGAGAGATAAGCTACGAGTATTTTGGAAAATAACACAAAATCAGCTTGGTATATTTTATTTCTCATTATCTTTTTTAAAACATAATATAATTAAATTGATATTTTTAGAGGAGGCTCGTCTTCAAATACGTACCAAAGAGAGGGAGGCAGAAGTTTCTCAAGAATTAGCTGAGATGGATATGAAACATACTACCCAGCAAATGAAGCACTTACAATATGAGAATCAAACACGAATAGGTGAAATTCGTGCTGAAGGATTAACGCAATTAAAATTAGCGCAAGAAGATCATGCACTGCAGGAACAAGAACTGTTTTGTGATAAGCGAGAAGTTAACAAACAATTGCGTGAGAAGGAAGAACAAACTGAAATGCAAATGCAACAATTAAAAATTCATCAGTCTGAAAGCTTAACGTAAATTTTTATGAGTTTTAATAATATTTTAGATAACTAATGCTATTCCGATTGGTTTTATAACTGATATTGAAAATTGCAGAATGAGCCAATGGTGAAAAAATTACAATATCAATTTAATTCCATTATCGTTGTATATTTCATAGTAAACGGTTTAACAATTAATTAGCTATAATTAGGTGTCATATCAATAAATAATTAGGTACAAGCATTGCGTAGGGAGTTCGATCTTCATATGCTACTGGCTTTGAACGAAAGTGAGAGAAGAGTTAAAGTTAAAACAGACATTAAAAAAGTAAATAGTGTAAAAGTGATAAGTAATAAGGTGAATATAGTGTCAAATAATCCCATTACCACAAACATGGGTTCTAAACTAAATGAAACCAATAATTTGGAAGTCGACTAAGGAATGTGTTGACTCCGTAGAAATTAATGGAACGCCAACTGGGCAAGATATGTCTTTTTTAATATTTCATTGTAAAAATGGTTAGCGTAAATTGCTGTTACCGCAATCAAGCAACCCTGACCCAAAAGTAAATAACGTGAATGCCCTACCGTTCAGCGATAGGTATGATATTCTTTCAAATAAAAATGATTATGTGGTCAAATATTGTAAACTTCAATAAATATTCGGGAAAGAAGTAGGTAGGAAAAGGTTATTCAAAAATTTGAATGATATTAGATTGGTAACTAAGTTTTGTCGTTTTTTTACTCGAATTTTATAGTTTTGTAAATTTTTCCTCTTTTAATTCCCATTGATTATATATTGTCCGCCGTTTTCAACAACTCTGCCAACGATCCACAAGTTTCATTATGCCCGATTTGTAAAACATCCTGTCCTTTGAGGCAAGAAAGTTGGACACTGCTATTTTGACATCATGGGCATTATTGAGTTTATTGCCATCAAGAAAATTTTGCAAGGAGAGGAATAGATGGTAATCAGAGGGTGCCAGGTCTGGTGAATAAGGTGGATGAGGAAGAATTTCATATTGAAGCTCCTGGAGTTTTTGCCTGGTCCTTAAAGCTGTATGTGGTCTAGCATTGTCATGGTGGAAGACAACACCTTTCCGATTATACAGTGCTGGTCGGAGCTCCAGGATTTTAGTGTTAAGGCCTGGTTATAGTGGTAACAAATAAAGAAATTCACTATAATATCCAACAATTATAGTAGTAATAGTAATAGTAATAAAGAGGATCCGCTAAAAAAAACGCGGTAATGCACTAGACCACTTGATTGGGTCCATTTGCTCCTCTCTGGATCAAAATTACTGTACTCTTTGAGCAAATTCGGTATATACTATTCCGCACATTTAAAATGTTGCGGTGATTTAGTTCCGGTTTGCTTAATCTGTGTGTGAGTCATTCGAGTTTCGGTGCCGCGGCGTTACTGAACTTGATAAAGTTACCAAGTTCGACGCTAGCGACTTCTTCCAATTCTCGGAAAAAGTAGGAGCCAAGGAATTTTCGGCGCCTGTTCTGTAGGGCTGGGCAATTACACAATAGATGTTCGATTGAGTCTTCCTCAATTTCACATCTACTGCATGTTGAGCTATTGACCAGCTTCATTCGGTTGGCGTGTTGCGCTGTCATACAATGTCCTGTGAGGAGACCGATGACATTTCGTAACTCGTCTCTCTTTAGGGTTAGCAATCTTCGGCTTTTCCCCTTATTTAGGGTCGGCCACAGTGTCCTTGCTACCCGGCAGTCCGTTCTTCTCGTCCAGTCCCTATCGAATTTCTTCGATAGGGCTATATCTGTGTTTCGGGCTATATCGGCTATCGGACGGGGGATAGGTACCGGTTCTATTTCGGTTGTCTCCGATCCTGTCCGTGCCAACTCGTCCGCTTTCTCGTTTCCATGGATGTCGCTGTGTCCGGGTACCCATGTTACTTTAATATCTCTTCGGCAGCCTAGCCTGTTTAAGGATTCTTTACATTTTTTGACTAATCTGGATCTGCATTTTGGTGCAGCCAGTGCCAATATCGCCGCCTTACTGTCCGTATATATCGTGATGTTTCTCTTTGTACTATTTGAGATGACCTCTGTGGCCTTCCATATAGCAAAAATCTCTGATTGGAATACGGTCGCGTGTTCCGATAGCCTATACCAGCTGCCGGAGTCTCGGGTCTCCTCATAAACCCCAGACCCCGCACCAGTCGCCATTTTGGATCCGTCCGTATAGATAGCCAGTCCTTTATAAGGTTTTCTGGTCATCTTCGTCCATTCCTCTCTGTTTGGTGTCTCTGTTTTGAACTTCCTGTCGAAGTTTAATTCGTTTGGTATTTGGTCTAAGTTTTCCGTCGGAGTAACATTCAGATCTGCAACCGAAAAGATAGACAGATCCGTGTGTCCCCGTTTTCGGCCCGGCTTCCACATACCCGAGGTTTTTAGACGTATAGCCGTAAGGTACGCCTGTTTAGTAATAAAGTCTTCCAATGGTGTCAACCCTAAGATCGTTTCCATTGCTGCCGTGGGTGTTGTCCTTAGCGCACCTGTGATACTCAAACAGCAGATGCGCTGTAATCTCGTTAACATCGTTATGACTGTTTTCTGGTATGTCACTCTCCACCATGCCACCGCTCCATATGCCAGTATCGATCTCACTATACATATGTATATGTAGTAGACCAAATTGGGTTTTAAACCCCAGGTACTGGCAAAAGCGGACTTGCAGTTAAGGAGTGCACCTGTTGCCTTTTTGATCCTATCCTTGAC
>JXOR01000734.1:0-107160 GCA_001014335.1 Coboldia fuscipes | reverse complement strand
CAATCTACATCCTCCAAAAGTAGATTGGTTTTCGANTTCATGTGATCTGTCACTGTCCTGCTCTTGCTTACACAAGATTGGTCATTTTTGGGGTTTCAATACTCAATGATGCCAATCTTGTAGATCTCAGCCTTATGAAGGTCAACGCTTTTATCACTAAAGTGGTTGACGAACTTGGCTAGTTTTACGGAGGATTTCGCACAATGGGCCCATTTGTGGCCTCAGTGCTTTGCCTTCACGACAATCCTCTTAGAAGTAGAAGTAGAAGTAAGGGTTTGGTGGTAATAATGACAACCTTTCCCAGCCTTATCCTCACCCTGTATGTGAGTATTATTCCATAATGTTTCAGATATTAATAAAACTATTTTTTTTAATTTATAACATGTTTATGTGTAATTATTTTCTGATCATTTCATGGTACATTACAAATTTTAATTAAGAATAAACAGGGAAAGTGAGAAATTTCCGACTTTACGTTGTCGAGTTAAAGGTCGCCAAGCAACCAAATTCATCAAAAATAGAAACAAGTTTTACGAATTTACTGATTTAATCGGTAAAGTACGTATAAACCTCATGATATCTGAAATCTTCGAATTGATATTTTTTTGTGTTCGAGATACCAATACTCCAGGACGTTCAATTGACGGGTCGCTCCAATATGACCGTCGTTGATTGGTTTAACATGTGCCGGGAGATTTGTTCTTGGTAACGTTTAGTGTAGAGGGCAAATGGTTGGGACTTTGGACAAATTCATGTTGAAAAGAACGACCGTGCAACTCTTATTTCCATTATTTAGCGAGTTCATTCATCAAACCGTGAACCGGCAGGAAAAATTATGTAAATCCTAACATGTGTGCCAACACTCAAGCTATCCAGCGCTTTTGGATCGTTGCAGATTTTCCTTCTAAAACAAATGAGAGGTGTTCCGACACAAACTCTAAGGCCACCTCGATCATATTTATTGGAAGCATTTAAGGTCCAATGAGTTAGACCTTTTTGTTCCACTTCTGAGCGACATCAAAACTGTTTATTGTCCATAATGATGATCCCTCATCCAACAAAATTATTATTCTGATTATATTTTTCGCGACTTAATATAGAACTTGAAATCAGAAAGTGAGAAAGTGTCCCCGTTCATGATAAACAAATTTATCATCTCTAACGTCGGTGAAGTAGATGCAATTAAAAAATTACGGAATGGAACGATATTGATCATTACTAAAAATAAAAAACAAGCCGATATTGTATTGAAACAAAAATCTCTATATAATCAATTTATGATAAAAATCAACAAGCATGAAAAATTTAATTCATCTAAAGGTGTAATAACCTCATTTGAATTGAAATGGGTGTCCGACCAAGAACTAATAGAAGAATTAAAACCATTAGGAGTTGTAGAAATTAGGCGGATCAAAAGACGAGAGGGACAACAGTCAGTAAATACGAATAGTATAATCTTAACTTTTAACTGTTCGAGATTACCTGAAAAAATTAAAGTTGCATATTTTGAACTTCATGTTAGAGCATATATTCCTCCCACACTGAGATGTTATAAATGCCAAAGATTTGGTCACCATTCCAGTGTATGTAAATTACCTGAAATTTAACAACGCTCTGCAACATTGACGTCCACCAACAATTCAAATTCAAATACTATTAAAAGTTTGGTGATGCTTCTGCAGAATAAAAATGATTGCAAGCGTACTTGAAGCAAAATCTGTTGAAATCGGATGAAAACAGCTAATTTAAATTTTTCAAGTAGAGCTCTACTACTTGGAAGGAAATCAGCTCTTTTCATCAAGGTGGACATACTTTGTATATTTGTAATCATGGATCGTGCTAGGTGCGACCTTGAAAAATCATTCAGTGATTTTAATAATTGCCACACAATTTCAATCACAATCGGATTTTGAATAGAAAATAGTGCCTACTTGATCGATCATTTGAAACCGTGATACTTTCCCGATTAGCGTCCACTGAATCTTAAATACCGACTGAATTATCGCTCGTGTTTCGCTTCCCGCCCAGCTGATTCAATGGAAGGCTGTTATACATTATTTATATATATATGTATAACATGTCATACATGTATAACATATACCATGTCATATATAAATATATACGTTAATAATTAAAAACATTGCTAATTTCGAGTACGACGGATCTCAATATCAAAATAAAGAAAGAAAGAAAAGCGGGTACAAATTTATATGATATTTTGGCCAACTAAGATCTATTTTAAATATGAGTTTCAATTGGATTAAAATCACTGAACGGTAAGTTCCAAATTACTTTGCAATTTACTTGTGGTATAAATTCTTCAATCTGGACATTGATTTAGTGCGGCCGAGGGAATAAAAATAATCAATGGAATGGATGATAGGGTATACACAACTTTGGTGAATTATGTTCATAAAAATATGGGGCCAGAAAATGAGAACGAGTGTTCAGATGAATCGCTAGAAAAATTGGAACAATTAATTGGAATTGACCGGGCTGATTTCCTTCTGGTAATTAAGACTGTGTCATACATCCTAAAAAGAGCATCTCTGTTTATCACCAAACCAACTACACTTCAAGCAGAGTTACAGGATAAGCTTAAATTGAATGATAGTAAAGTGCAGCCAATATTGAACATTTACATGAAACGTACGAAATCGATCTTAGACGGCCTGGTTCTTGAAGATGGATCAACACCCAATGAATTGGAAGATATCACTTGGAAATTAAATGTTCAAATATCATCTCAAACACAACAAAAGGATAAAACTGTAGTTACACAATTACATCTTACCACCACTGATCAAGCGCCAATTAACTTAGAAATGAATCATAATGAACTTCTGAAATTTTATAATCAATTGGAAACAATACAAGCTGAATTAGATGGATTAAATACAAATTCCAAATAAATATTTTAAATAACATTACATTTTATTCTTCAATTGATATTAATAACTTGATTACTACGCTCCTCAATAGATTGTTCATCAAACAAATTATCTCTTTCATCTTGATCTAAACACGTATCAGTTTCATTGCCTATCAAATCTGAATTGCTTCCAGCTAGAAGCAACTCTAATGCACCTCTTAAATGCAACATATCGTAGGTGAGCGATTCTTCTTGTTTCAATCGTTTTGAAAATTGAATAAAAAGTTTACCTAAAGGTCCAGTGAATGTGTGAAATACATCCTCATATACATCTAAAAATGTATTACCGACATCAACCAAAATGCGTGTAAAACGTTGTTCTCCAATATAACGATGAATGAAAAGTAGAATTTGTGTTAATGATTTTTCGTTGCGACCAGCTAATGCTCGTTGTAAGCCATTCCTTCTTATTAATTCTTCCATTAGTGCCACTGTTACTTGTGGTGTTTTATTTACTACATATGGCAGTAATACACTATCCAAGGCCTTTGAGTACTCATATTTTCTTAGCCAACGATCATATTTGGATTGTTTGTTAATTGCTGTGGTTTGAATTTCTTCATCAACAAGCATTGAAACTTTACCAGCAAATGAATTTCGTGTTACTTTTTCCTCTGCCTGCGTTTGTGTTTCAGCTTGACGAACTGAAATGACACCATCCACCATACCAACAGCTAAGGTATTATCATCCCTTGATACACCGACACCAAGAACTGAATTATCAAAATCGTAGTTAAAAATCGATTGATAAGTGGTAACATCATAAACTTTAACATGTCGATCTAGTCCTCCAGATAGAATACTTTTTCCATTTTTACCTAAACACAATGATGTGATTGTTTTATGATGTTGTGACATTTTGGCTAATAATTTACATCCCGAAAATGCATCCCAGACCTTAATTTCTGTACCACCTGCAGTTAAGAAAATACCGCCAGTTGGTAAGAATAGCAATGCTTCGACAGGATGACCATGATCAACTTGGAATGTTACCATACCACTTCTGGTATCATACAACTTAGCTGTTTTGTCATAGCTGCCCGACAATATTATATTTGGACTAACTGGACTTGTGCAGCCAGCTCGAATATAATCCTGATGTTCTTTATATTCGTTTACAGTCTGTTGTGATGAAATATCCCAAATACGAACGGATTTGTCATCAGAAAAGCTTGCCAGGTGTAGCATATCTTGTGTGAAACCAACACGATGGACAGACGCTGAATGACCCCTGAACATACGTAACATACTCTTTGTTGATACATCGAATAACTTTACTAATCCTTCGTCATCGCCGGCAGCCAAAAGTCTACCATCTTGACGGAATTTACCTCCAAATGCATGTTCACGGAACTTTAATAAACTTTTGGCTACCAATTTGGTCAGAGGATTATAAATTTGTATCCGTGCTGAACTGGTCACTGCAAACTGATATGGTTCTACGGGACTAAAGTCAATGAAATCAATGGCACCGTATTCTTTAATGAGAACTGCCTGTGGTACCTAAAACAATACTTATTGATGAGTTAACAAGAAAATATAATCACAATGCATTCACTTACTGCCAATCGCTTCCAGTAAGCAGCATCTTTTCCAACACCGGCCGATGGTTTCACGAATTTCTTAGTATGTAATGTTTTAAATGTACTCATTTTGATCGTTACTATTGGAACATTATAATTAAAACAATATTTTTCAATCAATTATCAACTATTATCCTTTTTAATTTAAAAGCGCTGCTCTTAACTGTTAAATTTTATTAAACTATTTGAGGAACTGCTTCCACGTGCCTCTAACGAAAGATAAACAACTTACTCACACATATACATTATATGTAAATATCAGTTATGCGTATATAAATGAAGATATATACATGTATACCAAACATAAATATATACCATATGCATATAATATACAGTGAAAAAAATCATAGTCGGACTTCCATTGGGACTGTCAAAAAAATTGTCCCTGGGAGTCCCGCTATGAGAGTTTCCACTATGCATGAAATTCATTCCATGTATGTCATACATATTAGGATTGAGTCTCAACTAACCCATTTCGCCAATGGATTCCAATTTATCATTTCGCCATCAAATCCAAAAATTATTATGAATCATTTTTGTTTCGTAAATTCCCATGAGACAAATAAGATAATTCAGGCGCCACAATCAGAAAAAAGAGAATTTATCTATAAATGAAAATAACTCAAAATAAGTTCAACATCTTTCCATTCTGGGCTCTAGTTTATTTTTCTGTAAAATAAAATCGTGAAATTAAAACACATTTTGTAATTTTGTTTTAAAAATACCAGCGATATTTAATTCACTCAAACTTATTTGTTTTTGCTTTCATTTTTTTTATCGCTTCTTTTCCATTGCCTTTTTGTTCTTTTACCCATTTCTTTTTTTTTTTCTGCATACGTTATAAATTCATATGGTTAAATTATTCAGCTCAGGATCTAAATGAAAAAAATCTAAATGGATTAAATAAAAATATAATAAATGATATTTTAAAACTATAAACGTTAACTATAACTATCCCATATGTGGAATATTAAATCTAAACGACTAATATTATTATTATTATATTCCTATATTTAAATCATCTCATAAATAATTTCATCACGTTCGTAATTTTACGATTGCATATTGGACAATTCTTTCGCGTATTCCATATTTTCATAGCACATTTATAACATGTGAAACAATGAACGCATTTACTATGGATAAATACACCGTTCTTTGGTTCCGAACAGCACATATTGCAAAGTCCAAATGTATCGACCGATTTCTTGGATGCTATCACGGACTCCTGGCTATTGGAAACCGAAGTAACGGTGTTTTCAGATAAATTCGATGATGTGGAATAAATTTCATTCAGTTGTTTTTTTGTGCGCTTTTTCTTTCTCAGACGTCCTCGACTATTACTTTTTAATTTTTCACAATCCGTTAAATATCTAGTCATAAACATATTTTTAACGTTCTCCTCTTCGTTTAGCAATGAAGCTTGACTATTAGAAGTCACGACCCCACTATCGGGACATGCTTCTTCACTTAAAACTATTTTACCATTTGATTCCGTATCAATTTTCCTTTTTTTCGTTGATTTAACTGCATCATCAAAATCACTTTCCAGATCAGTGGTTGTACTATCCGTAGCACTTGTGTGTTTTCTTTTTTTCCTTTTCGATAGCGGTCTACTGTGAGGCGGGTAAAAATTCTTTCGTTTCTAAAATTAAAATTTCATAAATTAAATGAACATCCTAATAACACTCAGATGGACTTACCTGATAACATTTCTCGCATAATGTACACATAGGATTGTTATGTTTATTATGACACTTAAAACATTGCCAGTAATCAGACTTGCTTAATTCGGGATCTATTGATCCGGATGACAGTGATTCACTGTCGGATTCTGAACTAGATGACGACAAGTAGACAATTTTCCTTTCATTAAATGATATAATATGATCCTAAAGAGATGATAATTTGTAACGAAATAGTGTTAATTGTCATCTTAAATAGGAAAACCTACATCTGTACCGCTAGAAGAATTATCAGTAAAGTACTCTAAAACATCGGAAGACATAACTTCATATTCAATAATTTCTTCCACGACACGTACTCCATTGGAAATGATTTCATCACTTGATGGCATACTGAATGTATCATCTGTGTCACGTACAGTGTCTAAAATCAGAACAAAAGAAATGGTTAGTTGCTCATTTCGAATTACATCATGTGGCTTAAAGCACAGATGATCGACTAATTTACATATAAGATAAATTTATTTCACTACCACGATAACCAATTACCATACAATTACTAATTTGAACGTAAAACAAACTACTCATATATGGCAGATCAAGAAGTTTGCAATTTATTAAGCAAACACTTAAGAGGTTTTCTTATTAGTTCTTATGGTTAATTTGATGCAAACAAAGTAGCTTTGGAGAAACGAGATTCGGGTTAGCTCCAAATGTATTTTTGATAAAAATCAACTGGTCTACATAATATGTATTAAGTACATATTAATTTTTCGGTATCCCAAAGTGGAAATTTATGCTCCGCAATTCATCTCCAAATTCCAGTGTGACACGGCGAAATAAATCATTTCAAGAAACACTCTTCGGCCCCTTAATAAGCCTAAAACCGAATTAAATACCACGAAATGCAACAACAATGTTTAATAGTAATCGGTTCTTTACTATCCCACTATAAGATGAACTTCGTATGGCTTTTTCAATTCAATGCCGCCATATTCGGCTTGTCGCTAGTTATCTTTTTGATACGGCGTATATATGGAGAGTCATCTAAATTTCAACAGCATTTGAAAGTTATCTTTGAGCATGTTCGTACCTGTTTCAATTTCGTTTATACTTCCATATTTGGACGACGTATCACAATTATCTTCACCAGACGATTTACTTCCAGCTAATTCATAAAAATAGTGCATTTTCCCGCTACATCTTGCATCAATTTTGTTTACTGAATATTTGCCATTATTTATCGGTGCCACATCCAATGGAACTGTAAAAAAAAATAACAAGTATCACATGAGTACAAAGTATAATACATCATTATCACTGAATCACTCAAGGATTTAATAACACCAAGTTAAACTTTGAACAGAAATAAATATATACACTACAAATTTAACACGTAACAAAGTAAATAAAAGAAAATTATCAAAATTTGTAATAAATTATTCTTCCACTTGTCAGCCATTTTAACGAGTCGGAAAGTTTTGGTATCTGATACCACAAAATATTCCACATGTTGAATATCCTAAACACAACGGAATTGAGTTATTTCTACTTACCATGATTATTTATTGTGGCTACCTCCATTACTTTTAACTATTGAAATGATTAAAACATTTAAATTTTTTCTTTTAAACACTTTTAACCACTTTTTAATTATTTACTCATTCACTCATTCGGTCTGTTACCGCCGCTGATTATTTTCATTCTACTAAATTGTACCAGATTCAGGATAGCCATCGTCGAAACGCAGCGAAGAGGAGAATTTAATATCAGATAGTTAAAGCAACTCTCCACCATTATTCCCCTTCGAGTAGATTAATAGCTCGTTTTGGAATTCAACAAAATTTAATTAATTGATTCCCATGGAATTGAAAAACACAAGAGATTTTAATAATTTCTATACTTTGAAAGCAACTATTTAATAATTCTTTGCATAGAGAAAGAGATAATACGTTAAATTATTTTTTATTTAGATTCTTCTCATGATTTCTCCGCTAGGTCCTAACTATTTTCACCACTTTCTCCTTTAATTGAAAATTAAATGGATTATTCTCTTACGTTAAATATTTTCTGTGGGATAATTCTCAAATACATAAGGTCAATTCCCAATTGTTGTCAGTGTACGAAATCGATGCAAAATTTTTCGCAAGCCGGAAAAAAAAGAAAAATTTTTACGTTCAATTGGTATTAAAAAACACAAAACAAATAGTTAGTCAAAAATTCTTAATAACCTAATCTAAAACATTAAAAATTATTTAAAACATAATAGCACAAACATGAAAAAGGTACTTGGAAAGAGTCACAAATATTTTTCGGAGAATCTCTGCTATTATAGCGCATATGCATTTAGCTCAGAATAAAAAATTTGCTGTAAATATGAAGATTAATAGGAATATTCGGATTATGTCCGAATTGAAATAATTTCCAATAAAATGATTAAGTCAATAGAAATCTGGATATGTAATAATTTTACTTATATTAAATTACACAATAAATTGTTAAAAACTACACTTGAGGAAAAAACATCATCACATTTAAAAAAATCTTATCAATAGATAAATCTTAATTTCAAATAAGTAAGATCAGTTCATGGATCCTTCTGAATCGTCTAGATTTGAATAAAACGTCAATGGATCTCCGATTTCCTTGATTGTTTCAGTTCGAATACTTCTGGTTCGTTTATGATGAATCGTTATACCAACGCCAATTGCTGCGAATACCAAGAAGACGGTGAAGACGATACCGACTAAAAATAGAAAAGAATTCATTATTAGTTACAGCAATAACTATTAGAGATTCTTAATTTATTACGTATAGTTAGAATATTTCCTTGACTCATATCCTTATATGGATTTTCTTCCAATATTTCGATAATATTAGAAAGACTGCCATTATTCGGTAAGGGCGTTAAATTCAACAGTTCACAAAATAATTCATAATAATCAATAGATTTAGAGAATTTTATACTATGCTGCTTCTTAAACTTTGGTCCTTGTGCCATAAAAATGGGATACATGGATGGAAACAGATTATCATAGCCATGAATGCCAAACTTCGTATCTTCAGTTACTAGAACAAACAAATTTAAATCGTTATCTCAAACAAAATATAATAAAATTGGAAATATATTACCAGTTATATTGAATTCTTTTTTATACCAATTTATTAAATTCCACATATCTTGAAACGCGTACCCAAGATCAGCAAGTAATGAAATTGGACCTGTTCTCTGTTCATTGCGAATATGCCAACGTTCTAATAACTCGTCATTCTTATAAACTTTGAAATGACCATTCGACTCTGATGCTCTACTCAAATTCGTGTAAATCGTTTCCAAATCTTCTATTTTCTTTGGTACTAGTTGTAGAAAAGGGGATCCCATATAAAGGTCATAGGTACTGCTATCAGCATACTTTCCAATATCAATAAAATACCGTGGAGTTACAGACGACATACCATGGTCACTGAGTATAATTATATTGACCCTGCTCAAAAGGCCCGCTTTATGTAATTCATTTTTAAGATAATTTGTTAGATTGTCGGCCCGTACTATCATATCTCTTACCTAAAAATAAAATTTAATGTCCATAATACACAAATTATCAGTGTTAAATATTTACTTTAGTTGATTCCGGACTGAATGCATGTCCCATATAATCTGGATCTTCAAAATAAATCATCATCAATTTTACAGGATCGGTAGGACTGTTTATCCATTTAATTGCAATATCAATTCGTTCTTCATACGTTAATTTATGATTGTAGTTAATTAAATGACTAATATTATATCCATTATACGTGTAATCACATCCTGGCCACATTATACAACCAGACTTTTGACCCGCCATTTCATTCAGTGTCTACAATCATAAAATTTATAGACATTTAATTAATTACTATTAGATCGATTAGTTTTCACTCACCCATATCGGAAGAACATCTTTATTGAAGTGAAATAAATCACTACTATAATTTAAATATCCGAGTTTCTTATCAAATAATGAATTCCCAGTTACACCATGATTCTCAGCGTAAAGTCCAGTTGCAATTGTAAAGTGATTAACAAAGGTTTTTGTGGGAAAAACGTTTTCCACATATTTGGAATACACACCATCCTCACGAAATTTCAATAAATTTGGAGTAAGTCCACGCTGTAAGTAATCTTCATGGAACGAATCAAATGACACCACCAACAGAATTTGATCATCATCTGATGGTGTTGGAATCCGGATAGGTAACGAATTTACTACTACGGACAATGAAACCAATATAAGTAATATCCAAGTCTGCATAGTGGCAAACTGTTGGAACACTTGATACAACATATTCACTGACTGATTAATCTAATTTAACTATAAATAAATGTAATTTTTGTGTCAGGAAGAAAATGCGATCAAAACCACGGACTCAAGTGGCATGATTTCCCGATAACAAAACGTAGAAGACTGCCATAAATAAGAGATCGTCGGTAGTATTTACACTTTGATTAAAATTCTTCTGAAATGATATTAATAATTTAGTACGTAAAACGAATAATGCACTTTGTTTTACGAAGATCGATTTCAACTAAATAATTTTTTTTTCGTTTAAAACGTATAATTGTATACACTGTATTCATGAGATAATAATAAGTGAAATGCCACAAGTAAAATTTTAAACAAGTGTGCAAAAGAAAATGTAAATAAACACATATAATTTGATGTACATAATATTATATAGTACGCACATAGTCTGTCCAAATGTGAATTGAAGTATGCACGCACTTAATTTTCTGTTTATATTATCAGCTGATCAGAAGATACATTTTCATCGAAGCAATAAAAGAAACTTACGACCTTTCGAATATTTTGCAATAGGAGAAAGCCTGTGGCAGGTGTAAAATTTACTCGCATACATACGATTGAGTTTCCAACGGACAAAGTATTTCACTTCTTCATTTGTAGTCTACTCACTTTGTGAACTTAATCATTTTGAAAATAATTACTCTCTCTCTTACGTAGGAATATCGTGCTATTCTTAAAAAAAGTTAGGGTTTTCCCATTCAATCAAGCATCAGCAATTTTACTTTACCTATATAAATGAAATATTAAAAAACGTTTAATTCATATTCGCCCTAAAATTTTATTGAATCATATTTGCAAAGGAAAATTATCCTAATAGAATACAATTACACCTAAACTATTCATTTACTTTTTGTACAGTTGTAAGACCTAAACAACAACATAACGAATTATAACAACATGTTAGCATCCAACATGTTCGCTTTATCCATTAATACTTAACCATTTAAACGCTAATTTCAATTATTATATCTACTGTGACGTGAATCATGAAATAGTGAAACTCTATTAATCTAAATTCAATCGTTATTCTTTTTTTTTGCTTTCTTCACTTTTATCTTATTTATAACTATCGGCTATCGGTCAGTATCTATAATGTAATGAATTTAAATGTATTGATGCTGTTGCTGGTTGACAATTATATTAAAATCACGGAAATCTCCTCGACTTAACGTTTTTCAATCATCAATTTGAGATCACACAAATGGATGTTACCGTTTTACAAAATTAGAAGCATTATTTGTTCAATTATTAAGCTATACACATAGTTTTAAATGATATTATGTATCAAACATTAAATTAATTCAAAACAAGTTGCATTGCAGCCCGATGGCATTATGAACATAAATTAAGTTTATTTTGGGGCTTTACCAATGGATTAATTGATTATAAAATTTTCTTCACTTTCACACATAACAGATAATGTTAATTATCTGTCAACACTTCTTTCTTGTTAAATTTCATTTTAATTATTATTTTTTTCTTCTCTTGGTAAAAAACAAATTTCTTTTGATTCGATATTATTTTTTTATGTGAAATAAAAAATAATCATTTTTTTGTAAAGCACAAAGAATAAAACTCGTATAAAATATCATTGTGGTTATAATTAAATTAACAAAATTTCCATTGCGCGTAATTCTTTTCTTCAAATTTCATTATTTATATTTATTTATTTAAATAATATATTATATATTTCTAATGATGTAAATCGCTTATTATTGTTTGTTCAACATGATCCATAGTTTTCGAAAACACTTCACTTAACCGGTTGTATATATGATCTTTAATTAAGTGCTTAATGCAACATTCATTTACGGAATTAAGCACTGATTATGTTTGAGGATGAGATATAAATAAACACAGTGAAGCCATTCAGCGCATTAATATAATTCAGCCTTAACATTTCTGATTTTTTTATCGTTCAGGAATCATTAGTGTTCCATTATGTTACCTAAAAGAAATTGCAAATACATAAATAATCAGAAAATGAATAAAACCTCTAAGACAATTTACTATTTTCTTGTGGAATATAATTTAAGAAATCCCATATTAAGATGGTGTCATCATGTGAACTGCTTACAATTTGGAATTCGTCAAAGTGTAAACGGAAAACTCTTCCCGTATGTTCCTAGAATTAACAAAATAGTAAATGTTTAACAATTCCATTTCACAATTATCGGATCATAATAACAATGACTTGTATGAAAATTGTAAACTCACTACTAAAGTTTTCAAGCACAAAGCATTTGCTTGTGCGCGCGGATCAAGCGCTGCAACTAAGTCCCATACTTTTATTTTGCCATCATAAGCTCCACTCACAATTCGCTTTGAGTCAAAACGTATGCAACGAACAAGTTCATCATGTCCTTCTAAAGTGCGTAAACAGGCTCCACATTCAATATCCCAAAGTCTAAAATTAGAATATTTTCAATCAATGATTTCGGCCAAATTAAAAAATGTTAATGACTTACTTAATGGAATTATCTGAACTACCGCTAACTACCAATTGATTTCGATATTGAAGACAAGCAATACCACGTTTATGACCATTTAATGTCCTAACAAATTCACAGGTCGAAGTATTCCATACTTTTATTGTACGATCGCCTGATGCAGATACAATGTATTTTTCGTCAAAATCGACTACGTTTACGGCAGCTCTATGTCCTACAAGAACACGTCTCAGTGTTATTTCACCAGGTGAAGTCATATCCCACACAGCAATTGAACGATCCTATTATTGAATTAAATTTCAATATTTAATATTTATTTCTCTGGTATTTTGACTGATATATTCAACCAATTTACCTTCGAACATGTCACCATAATACCATTATTAAATCGTAAATGTAAAACAGCCTCACAATGATGGATTAATGTGTTCACCAATTCACCAGTATTTACATCCCATACACGAACTGTTGCATCACTTGAACCACTTATAATAACACGGTCATCATACTGAAGACACAAAACAGATCCAGTATGACCGGTTAATGTTTTAGTACAACATAAATCATTACGATCCCATATTTTGATTGTATTATCACGTAAACCGGATACAATTTTCTGATCATCATATTGTAAACAGTAAACACCTTTTGAATTTTCTGATCGGCAATTGATCCGTCTAAGCATATGATTACCATTGCGCCAATTTCTCTCGATTCGTTCAATATCCTATGAATAAATAATATTTAGTACTTCAATAGTTATTGAATATATAAAGCAACAGTTACGTTACCTTCATTATTTGCGGGAATAAAGATCTATAAAACGAATGTGGTCGATGAGAAGAACCTGGTCGCGGTATAAATAAGTATTGAATCCTACAATATTACACAATTATTTACCATAGAAAAGTGTTCTTTATCAATTATTTATTCATATCAATCATACCATCCTCTTCGTTCGGCCAATCCACGCCATAGGGAATCTGTGCGTACTTTTCTTTCTATCAATTTCTTCCACAGCATACCATCTGATATCACACGTAACCATTCTTTACACACTAATTCAGCCGATTTCAATGAATCAGCGTCTAAATATGATAATATATTTTCGGCAATATGTTCAAGACCTTTTTCTATAAACAAAAATTATTTAAATTAGTTACATATACAAAAAAGTGAATAGAAATCATGAATTATAAATGCTAATATTCAATTAGTGTCACTTACTCGGCAGTAATGAAAGAAAATCTCTTTGCAACATTGGTTTTAAATATGTATTAATATGTCCATGTTGATAATGACACATTCGTGATAATAATTGTTCAACAAATTCAACTTGGTCACCTTCACTCCATTTACTAAAATATCCTAAACAAATATCACGTTCAGTCTGGTATGATGCTGATGATTCTTTCCTCTTAGATGATTCATATAAATTTGGCGATGTAAACTGTAATACAAATGAATAATATACAAAATTAATAATACATAGAAAAGAAAATTTAATGTTAAATGGAACACGTATTAATGAAAATCATACTATTAAAACAGTTAAGGTATAATGAAACGGGCACTAATCAGAAATCTTCACTCATAGTTATTTACAAGAGCAACACTCTTATTTTGTATAATAAAGAAAATAAAAACTTGAATCATTTCCAGGTTAACCACAACTTCAATGAATTGTGTAAATATGTACTCTCAAACATCTTTTTATTGCAATTCTTGTCTGTATTACAAGTATACGGTTGATGAAATGTTACCGCACGGAACAAGAAACGGTATAGAGTATTTGGCCTCTAAAAGAGAACAATATTAAATCTACATTATCCAAAAAGTTTTCAGTTAATCGATGGTGTAAGCTTTAACTTCAAAACATGTACAATATAATTATTAATATGTATATGTATTCAGTTTGGCTTTTATTAAATATTTTCAAAATATAATTTATGGAAAGTATGTAATCTACTTTATTTTGATACATTCATCCATATGTACATGGATTAAATTAAATTAACGAAACGGTTTTATCATCATGATAATATAATCATACCTTATTGCTATGCTTGTGTAATAATATTGCAACCGATATAAAAACAATTTTGCCAGAAATAATAAAGAAAATTTATGTATAATATATGCAATTTTGTTATTAAGTTCATTTAAGAACATGATAATTAATTAAAAGAAAATTTAGAAATAACAATTTTATTATGTTTAATGAAATTAGTGTAATATTTATTGTACAATGAATTGATACCTTCTTCCACAGGTATATTGATATTATACCAACAACAATGATGGGTAGGTATTCAAATAAAGATCAACACATTCAATTTTTATGGTAACCTGTTTCGCTGTGTTATTTCTTGTAATGTTTGTAATCACCTAATTTTTTATTGTGATGAACAGTAGAAATAATTAACTTTAATATGAATGTGGTGGAAACGTAACGCAAACTGTTTTTAATAAAAATTTAGAACTATACAAAGTGTAACCGTATTTTCATCCGTTTTAGTGAAAGCTTTCACCAAAATTAAAATGGAATATGAAATGCGTATTCTGATTGTATGATTGCATAAATACATTCATCTACTATCTACTATTGATCGAGCGTACGTTATGTATCTGTAGTTTAATACAAATCTTAAGCATGTTAATGAAAAAAAAAAACTTTCCATTTTAATAATTCGTATCTGATGTATACGGAAATGGCTGTACTCTACACAGGCATATCATATACAATATTATCGAGGCAAATCGGATCATACAATGCGAGGAAATGTTACTCATTATCCCACCATTTAATTGAAGATTATTATTGAAAATGAATCAAGTTGAAAATTTATTACCAAATGAATACTGCAAATTTTTTTTAAGTTCGAGAGTATTCGTTAGCATACACTATTTCGTCACAAATTTGTTGATAGGTTGTGATGTAATTCATGCACTTGTGATTCGATGCTGAGTAAACGACCATAATTATTTGAATTGAATTGAAATGAAACCAATGTTGTTAAGTGTTGGATGTATCATCTAGCCTCGTTTAGTTATACCGTACTCGTGAATTTCTCTAAATAATCACATTTTCCTTATGTACCGTACATATTCCCCCGTGAGAAGATTATTCATTAACATTATTTGTTTCAAACATCGAATCACAAAATGATCATTTTGTATGAACACATCATGGCCACTGCACTCTACATCCAACTGATTGTTTCATATGTACATATTGTTATCCTTGGTGTGTGGATTGAAAACTGATCTCGCTCTCTCTCTTATTCCGTGAACGACGTTCAAATTAATTATTTAATTTATTAGTTCTAAATCTATAGATACTTTAGGCGCGTCTATATAGGCTCAAGTAAAGTTATTAGTTTCATGAATTCAATGAATACCGTAACGAATGATGTTAAATGAAATTAATATGTGGTCTACTCTACCTGAATTCCATTTGATTCTTCCATTATTTTGTCAGTCTCCATTTTCATGTTCTACGAATATCGTTGATTGAACTTTAATTGCATAGATTGATACACACACAAATTGAAAGAGATTCTCGCACTTGCTTGCAATTCACAACACTTCAACTTGCTTAATTGTCTCGTATCCAATACCATTTAATTCCTAGAACATGGTGTAAATGATTAGTGTACTTTGTTGATAGTATTTGGCTGCTAAAAAATATAAATTCGACGAAAGAAAACAGATTTTCCAATCAAATCAAAATCACAATTTCACACCGTCACCACAACTCTTGTTATGCCACCAATTTTAAGTAAAAATCAGTACGCAAGTAACGTGAACCAATGTACAATTGCAGCAGTCTTTGTACGTATATGGTAACTGTTCGCGCAAATTGATGAATAAATAGCTGGCGAACAACATCGAATAATTTAATTACAAGAAAACAATAATTTATCGAAAGCTCTATGTCGTACAACATTTATTCAAACGATATGTTGCTGATTACAAATCGTTTTAAAAACATTAAAACTGATAAACCATTGTCTCGTTGCTAATTCTAAGAAATGAAATCGAACACCACAATTGGATGATTGTATTATGTTGCACAAGTGGTCGAATAATTATACCAGTCTCGTACTCAAGTGGTGGAAATGTATAAATTTTGACATTGGTAGCCATTTTTATTTCCCTCCTTTCTTATTAATTGTCAATTTTATTCAGAGCCACCAATCACTTAGTTTATATTTCTTAGTATATTTTAAATATTCAAAGTTGGTATTCAACGAGTCGATTCAATATATCCGCTACTTGCCACGAGTAGTACAAATACAAACATGTTGCTTCCGTTTATCTAAAATTGTCAATTAATAAGTGTGACTGTGATATTTATATATTTTATATTAAATATTAAAAATTAGTGTTTCAAATAGTGTTAATAATGTGATGGGAATGAGGAGGACCAAATGATTTCCAGATTGCATTTCTCGGCATACATTAAATTATCCGCTTATCTAAATTTTCTATACCAAATAGAGTAAAAATTTGTGTTGGTGTGATAAATAATTGAATCGCAAGTGTCCGAAAAAAAATTGTCTTGTACACAATGTATGGAAATTGTCTTACAAAAATAAAATAAAATACGGATACCATTAACTAATTCACTCAATCTGATTGATCATGATCACAATTGTACACCAAATTGCATCCGGAATTGATGCAAAATTTGTACTATTGTTATAATATTGTTGTATGAGATAAATCAAATCGAATGAATTGTTTTGCAATTGAATCAATAATTATTATCCGTTTACTAAGAAAGTTTGATAAAGAAGTATGACTTAACATCAATAAAATCTAATGATTCATGTAACAACCGTAGAGCGAAAATAGGCAAGTTGTTGTCCGATCTTTAGTATTAAATTGGTATCCGCTTCACTGAAATTGGTATAACAAATAATTGAATTATTTTGTATATTGAAACAGAACTGCAAGGGACATTGTCTGAGCAGGAATGTGCTGGGGACAGTGAATTCCAACTCGAGCGCCATCAGAGCAAAGAAGAAGAAGATATTAAAACAAAATAAAAATACGTAAAAATGATTCAATTCTTCAGAATAGTAGAAGCATCACGTTCAATTTTCATTAGCTTTAGACCAACCAACTCCTAATTAAATTTAGATTCATGTTAGAGTATGACACAAGATATTAACGTGCTATATTATCAATGACATATCCAATTGACCGTTATTCATTGTTTATCTTGTACAAATCATTTATAATCAGTCACACTTACCTGGTATTCATTTCATTTCGACAAATTACTGACCAAAATTCCAATGTCAAGTTAAGAAATCGAATGCAATCCCTTCAAACGTGTGGCCCAAAATGAAGATAAAAATTTTAATTTGAAAATGGTGATTCAATCGTCAACAACAATAACGAACTGAATACGTACATTTTTTAGATGAGAAACAGTTGATCAAACGGTTGCATCACATTATTATAATCTGTATTGTGGTGCATATTTTCAAATTACACCATTCCATTTGCCTACAATCTGTAATACATTTTTTTCACTAATTACATTATTACTAGATTTAGTTTACTGTGTAATGTGAGTCAATCAGGAAACTTATACAGTATCGTGATACAATTATTATCTAATAATACCAATGCCATCAAATGATTTTTAAAAAAACAAAACCGGTTGAGTTTAAAATGAGACGATACCACTATAAACAATTGCTAAAAGAAAGTTTTCTTGACGCCAAATCATCAAGATGAAACCTTGACTTTACGTAGACTCAATTTCATTTTCATCTCATACAAATTCTTTCGATATCAACGTTTGTGTTTGTATGTTACAAAATGATGTACAACATAAATTGATGATGTAAAATAAAAATAATTTATTCAATTGATAAGTGTTAAAGATTTTCACATTAAATCGAAATTAATATGCCAAAAACAAAAAAATAAAGTTTAAATTACATAAAAGTTCATTTGCCATTGAAAAATTATTTACCAAATCTTAATCAAATATCAATATGGTTTCACAAATCTATTAATTACTCTTTTATTTTGACAAAATGAAAGGTTTTAAATGGTGTGTAATTTGTCATTAAGATTTTTGTTTTCCTATTGGGGTGCGATTAACCACAATGTAATGTAAAATCTAAAGAAAATAATAAGGCAATGCACTAATAATGATCAATCGTTTAAACTATTTTTGTATAGTTCTGAACTGTTTATGTGTAACGATGACCCACCGGAAAGTTAAATGACCACCACACATTCAAAATATTGATGATTTATTATAAGAAGATTCTAAATATCAATTACATTCATTATTCACTGTGAATACAGTAGAAAGTGCATCATTGATTTGCTATAATTGTAATTAAAAGGTTAAGGAATTCGAATATCCTAATGGATAAAATCAAAGTACCAAAGGTTGATTATCTTGCTAGTTTATTTAAAAATCAGTGTAAAGTTACATTAATCATATGAAACTTACTACCTTATTAAAGTAACACTGTTATCATACCAGATACTTTAAATCCGTTTTTCTCATAAATACGCTTTTCTAAATACAGTCAACATGTTGAACTGTATCGATATATACATAAAACATTATTTGGATGAATCTAAACATGATTATCAATGGGTTTCATACACTTAAAATATTCTCTTACATGAAAATGTTATTTCTATCTCACACGAGAAATGAGCTTTTAAGCTGTAACAATCATTCGTGTTGTTGTTAATGGAAAATACAAAGTATATTCATTGTATATCATTTTATATGAATGCATCATTGGAACGGAGAGTGTTCAAAACCGTTTGGCCATCAAATAAACTATAAAGTTTCGGTGATTTTGGTGAAAAATGTTTAGTATGAAATTAGACTTTACCATCGCTAGACGTTGATTTTTTACTTTTTGTTCGTTACAACAACTGTAGGTTGGAACTATAATATTCGTTAGTGAATTAAAACCTCAAAAAAAAAAAAAAATAACAAAAAATAAATAAAAACTAAATAATCAGTGGTACAACAAAAGTGATTTAAATATTTGCGAATTTATTCAATTATTAAAGTGGTTGATCACATGGTTTAGTGGGGAATAACAAAATTAATTTCACATTATTATTTCTATTACACATAACACAATATTAAGAGTGCGATGAGGATTTTTTAGTGATTACATTATTGTTAAATCTCATTTAAATAATAAAAAAATAAAAAAAAGTTTATAAAATGTGGTCACGTAGATTCAATATAAAGGGATGGCTGATAACAATATTATTATCATATTTATGTGGAATCAGTGATGGTGTATCCATATCAGAGAGTGATCATTCATATGATTTTCTATTAGAATTATTTGATTCAAGTGATTATGGTAGTGCCAATGTAACAAATAAATGCATTCAGGATATAAATTTAATTACCAGTGGATTAACAAAACGAGCTGTTTGGGCAATAAAATGTTCGTAATTTTAATTAATTTGATTTCATTTTCAATTTGGAAAAAAAAAATGTCTATTTCTTTATTATTTCTTAATCGATCATTAGAAAAGTTGAATTGATTAAGAAAGATCGTTTCTTTTTTTAAATGTGTATCAGATAATTTAGTTGAGGGAATTAAGTAATCGGTATTTAATCCATTTGCTGTATTTAGTGTTTTAGTAATTTCACATTCGATTTTATTTAATTTTCTTTGAGCAAAAACTTTGAAATTTTCTTCGTTTTAGTTTATTTCTTGTGTTATTCACTGAGTGGTCTTTATCTAATGTGATTGAAATTTTTAGTGGCTGATGCTTCAGCGCAACCTGGCCCTGGATTTGTATGGGGTAATAACTATTGGATGGGTTCACAGTTATCATGCAATTTGTTAAAGAGTCCAGTGTATGTTGAACTTTCAAAACATGTTCATCAAATTAATATGGATAACTTGACCGAAATAATACCACCAATACCGATTGAGTATCGGATCCTATATGCTAGACATAAATCACAAATGCAATTTGATGTTGACATGATGGATAAAGTATGACTTCTTTCTGATCATATACATAACATTTTATTTAATTTTGTTAAATACTTTATGCCACCTATTTTTTATTTTTGGTGTTAAGTGTTGTGTTTTCTTTTACATTAATTTTTATTTTGTTTTCTTGGCTTTTCTTACTTAATTTTGTGGTAATTTCTTCTCTTGGTTTTTTTTTGTTTTTAGTCAATAATCCATATTGGATTATGTATGCCATCATCATGCGATTCATCAGATGCATTTAAAATGTTTTCAAATAAATTAAGAGATCCAAAATTTAGTATGAAATATTTTCATAGCGATAATACAAATATGTTTGCAACGAAAACATTAAAATTACGTGATGATTTTTTTAAGCATCCCGTTGTTATAATATTTCTGTAAGAATTACACATTTTATTAATTTGATTTTATGAAATATTCATTTTCTAATTAACTGAATACTCACCGTTTCTTTCCATACTTTTAGTGCCATTGTTAGTTTCAATATAATCATGGTCACTGGCGGTACCATATTCAAGGCTATTGAGAACAAATTAAGAATCAATAATAAATTAAATAGTAATTATAACAATAATAATAATGTAGAAATTGGCAAGGACGGTAAAAGACCGACAAAGAATTTATTAGAGAAAATAATTTTAATGTTTAACATCCAAGATAATTCAAGTATAATAACGACACGAAAAATAAGTGGTGATTCCATTGAAGTTATCCATGGGATCAGGTGAGCGTTAAAAAAAAAAAAAACGTTTTACGTTTATTTTTCATTTTGTCTCTAATAACAAATTTAATGAAGTGGTTAATGTATTTGCAGAGCGTTCAGTTTGGTATGGATTATTGTGGGTCACATATTCTTTTATGCTCCAGGAGCAATTGAAAATATACAGCATATATTTGTATATGCAAATAGTTATTTGTTACAGCCATTATTCGCAGTTGCGCTTGCAGTCGATACTTTCTATGTAATTAGGCAAGTATATCCAAAGTTCAATTTTATAATTATGAAATTGAGATCAATAACCAAATTCAGATGAATGTTTATATTACTTTAATGAAAAGACTTCAAAGATTTGCATAAAATTTTAATAGAGGAAAATGGTTTTAAATTTTTTGTTTATTTGTCTTGGTACTTTCAGTGGCCTTGTACTGTCCTACATATTTTTCCAAAATAGCCGTAAAGGTGTAAAGGAACGTGCAATAATACAATTTTTAAAATCATTTACAAATCGATATCTTAGGTGAGTGGTGTTTACCAAATGGTAGACGGTTGATGGTCTCTTATTAGAATGGTAATGATAATAAAATGGTGAATTTATTTTCAAATAATTTTAGGTTAACGCCACCATATTTAGTGGCAATGCTGCTTACATTTGTGATCTCAATGATTGTTAATGATTTTTCACCATATTGGCAAACGGATGACAATGAAATTAATTGTTCCAAGTATGATATTGATAAGCTATTATCATAGTGATACTATTTTCTTTCTAATTTTCTTACTAAATGATTTACCATATACATAATGATGTTGATGAAATTTTATTTATCGTTTTTAGATATTGGTGGCAAAATCTTATTTATATTAATAATTTATATCCAATGCATGGTATGTGTATGAATTGGAGTTGGTATTTAGCAACCGATTTTCAATGTTTCATAATAGCAACAGTTCTTCTAATTCTGTATACACGGTAAGTTTAGTTAATATCCAAGCCACTAATCAATTCCTGGGTATCAATTTAAAAACAACTTGTCTTAATTGTTACTTCTTTTATTTTGTTTTGTAGAAAACCGCAATTGGCTTTAGCAATCGGTGGTATGATTATGATTGCTGCTGTGTCACTAAATGCTTATCTTGGTGTTGCAATGGAATATTCACTTTCGTAAGTGTAAATAACTATAAATAAACGTGTTTCTTATTTCTTTTTGTTTTATTTGGTTGTGATTGTTGCTGTTATTTGTTGCAAACTTCTTCTCATAATTGGATGCTTTATGATTTAAATTTGATCGCAACAAGAGTTAAACCATAAAAGAGATAAAAAAAAAAAGAAGCGGAAAATGATCAAAAAATTTATTTTGTCTGTTATAAAAAGAAATGAACAAACAATGACATGAAGCCCAAATGAAAGAAAGAAACAACACAAATACTATGATTGTATGCAACTTTCTTTCTGTACCAACTGTTGATTGATCGAACTTTGGAATTATTGAACATGCTTGAAATATGAATAACACTGAAATGAAAACAGAAAAAAAAAGAAAAAAAAACTTTAAAAGCCAAAAAAACCAAAACTTGGCATCTCTCAACAATTGGTTGTGCCATTGGAAGCTTTTTTTGTGTATTTTCATATGTTTTTGTTGAATATTCGTAATCATAAGTAATCTACATATAGCATTTGTATATACAATTTTAAAATTTTTTATTACACATCAAGTCTCATGTGTGCTTAGTCGTCAGGTTGATGAGCTTAACATTTAAATCACTTTTCCTTTCATTCGACAAGATTATATGGGTACGCGAAATATCATTAAATTAGATATTCTGTTAGCATTGAACGGAACCAAAAATTAACAGCAAATTAAAACGAAGAAATAGTAATACACATGTAAATTCATTGTACAAATTGATTAAATAATATTCAGTTAAACATAACAAAAAAAAGAAAAAAACGAAAATTACTAAGTGACAAAAAGAAAACCAAATCCAACATACTCGATGAGATTTACACTTAATTTACTTTATGTCTGATCAAATGTGAGCGACCCGGTGTTTCTTTAGACGTTTTTATTGTATCAAGAAGAGAGGAAAAAATATGATTTAATAATTTATGTTTTGTATCGTTTTATATTTCACGAGAAAGTCTATAACATTAAAACGATAATAATATAAATAAAATAGTTTCATTGAGACATGAAGCAACCACACGAATAATTTTGCTGCTGTGAATTACTTGCTGTTTGACCGCATTGAATATTGAATTATTGTGACATTTTTATGGTTTTTACTACACTATGCAGTTGTGTATAACACATTTAAATTATTATGATTAACTTCACTTGTTTGTTTGTTATTTTTTTGGTATTTATAATGACCGTATAACTATTTTATTTTGGGAGCAACTGAACATCTCGTAGTTCTATGGAATTCAGGAAGAATCAGATACATATGATCATTATTACGTGATATTTTATGTTATGGCACATAGTACATGATAGAGTGGTTTATAATTTATCACATAAATACTTCCACTTCTTCGTCTTTTTTATTTAGCGCGTAAATATAAAATAAAAAAGTATATCACGATTTGTTAAAAATAATTTACTTATTAAATTATGTCCCCGTTAATCATAATCATTATAATCGTGAACTGTATATGAATATATGAAATGCATATTAATATTATGTTGGCTGAACACAATAATAAAACATGTTTTTTTTTTTATCAATTGAACTGAATTAAAGTTGGTGATACACATTAAAGTTAACCGAAACATTAAATTTTTTTGGCATTTTTTTTACATCATTATGGTTTCAAAGAGAAACATAAACTAGACAATTTTATTCAGTTGAACGATAAAATATTTTGTTCATTGATTAAACGGATGAATATGATGGTATGATGTATTAATATAATTCATTTTACCTATGCGGCTTTTATAGAAACTGTATCTTTTCTCACTATATAAATTTCATTAACTTATATTTTTATTTAAATAAAATGAAAAACAAAAAAAACTAGATTGGATTCACTTTATAATACAATGGATTACCTGTACACACCAATATACACACGGATTACAGTTTATTTTATTGGAGTCTATGCTGGCTGGTATTTGAGTCATCATCAAAGAAAAATGACCTTAAGCAAGGTGGGCGCGGATATTGAATTTCTTAATTATATTTTCTTCATCGATGTCTTTGAAAAGTAAAAAAAAAAAAAATTAAAATTGAATTTTTTTTTTTTTAGATGTTCATTCGAATTGGATGGGTTACAATGCCATGCTTAAATCTATTTATGATATTTGTTCATGTGAATAAGCAATTGAGCCCATTAAATGGAGCGCTATATACAAGTCTTGGCCGAATTGTATGGGGCCTTGGCATTGCCTGGACGATAATTGCATGCTCAACTGGCCATGGAGGTTCATTATTGGTATTGATTAACTAATTGACAAATCTTAAAGTATTTTTTTTTTATATAATTTTAGGTATAATTAGTAGAGTGTTGAATTCCAAAGTGTTATTGCCGATGAGTCGATTATCTTATTCTGGTTATCTTGTGAATCCAATTTGTATACTATTTTTCGTTATGTTGACTGATCAACCGATGCATTTGGATTTCACATCATTGGTAATATATTTATTGTTCTTGGATCTAGGCCATTCATACATAATTAATCTATGGTAATTTAATTACAGTTGGTGAATGCATTAGGGTTTGTAGTAATCGTGTTCAGTGTCGCCTATGTGTTTGTGTTATTCTTTGAAAATCCATATGTACGCATTACAAAATTATTAACAAAACGATAAGCAGAAAATTGTGATAAAGATTAGAAACGAATCTTGGTGAGTTAGATTAGGTAATTATATAGGATAAGTTGATTTTACTTACGGTGTACCTTTAATACCTTTTCCATTAGTAAATGAGCATTTAGGCCAATTTGTTGGCTTAGATCGTGGTTTTAATTTTATGGCGGGGTTAAATTAATTAAAATTATTATTATTTGCAAATATGGGGGTTAAAAATCTTTTAAAAAATCATGTAACAATTGAAAATTTGTTTCATATTTATTCGAAACTGGTTCCATTTTTATATAAATGGTTTGTTTGTAATTTATAATGGAGATTTACGAACTACAATTAAAAATGTGTCTCAACAAAAGAACGTAAAATAAGGAATAATGTAAATTTTTTTATTTTAAAATATTTTGTTCTATTGCCGAAGTAATTCTATGAATGTTTGAGGATAAATTAATAATCTTTTTTTTTTATATGACATGCTATTTTATATAATTACTGAATGAATTAACAATAATAATATTATATAGAATATGATTAAAGGTTGTTTTATTGCTAGCATAGTATATAATCATTTGAAATAATAAATTGTTTGCCAATGATTACCATTTGAATATATTTTGTTTTTCTTTTATTTTCTTTTTAATGGAATGGATATTTAATTCGTTTTGAATATCCTTAAAAATCCACATTTGCTAAAAATCTTTTTTGTGTTTATAATAAAATAAAATATTATGTGTTATAATTTAGTTTATGCAAACAATTTTCAATAAATCTAAGTCCATTAACATTTTTTCATTTCTCAATTATCCACTTTATATTATGATTGGCTTTATTCGTATCAATATTTATATTTTATGAATCGGCTGAAGGTTTCACTGATTCAGGATTATCTGTTTTCTCAGCTGCAGTTAATGGCTGCACTTCTTCAACAGATTCATCCACATTTTCACTGTTATCCTCTTTTGACAAAAGCGGATTAGTTGTATTATCTACAGTTGCACTCGGTTCATTTTTATCACTTGGTTTCTTAACTTTTTCCGTTTGTGGATAATTGCTATCGTTTTCTTCGTTACCTTCTTCGAACAATCCCATTTTCTTGGGTGGACGTGTATCCACATCAACAACTTTTTCTTCAACATCCAATGGATTAGTACTCGTTCTGATTTCACTTTCAGTTTCTTGTTCACCGTTATTATTTACTACACTATTTTCTTCTGAAATCGGCGATTGAATATTGTTGTAATTGGTCTCAATTTTTTTATCATCAGAACCGACCAGATGTGACGGAATATGTGGATTGTGTTGAGCAGTAGATTGAGACGAACCAGATTTCCTGGGCCTATCTCCTTTACGCCATAGTGTTATTTCCTACATTGAAAGTAAATTTTAGTATCAAAATTGCTATTCAATAAATGCTATCCATCATAACTACCTGTTGCTTAAAATAACGACGGTCTTCAGTATCCATCAACACTAAATTTAGAAAATATCTTACAGAAAACTTCTTGTTTATGTCTCGCATCGTTGGTGTCAACTCATAACCAGCCAAAAATACTCGTATCGGTATACTTTCACCCTTTACAGGGGCACCGTCCATTATCTCATATTTTGCAATTGTTTCATTCTCTGTATACACATTAGGGCCTGGACCAGTTGATTCACGTTTAATAATTGCTATTTCCATGTGCTTAATTTTAATTCGGACCAAAAGAAAATATATTTTCCCAACAATTACATCCTTCAGATGGTACCTACAAATAGACAAGTAGCACATCAGTGTTAGGAAAGTTGATCAGTTAAAATTGATAAAATTTCATACTTCGATTTGTTATATTCAAATTCAATGTGTAAGCAGTCTTCAATACCAACTTCCATTTTAATTGGATTATTTAATTCTGGATAAGTGCTCAATGTATGTACAGCAATGTCTACTTCACGAACAATATCACTAATTCGTCTGACTATTGTGACTCTTAGAAAATACCTACGAGATAGTAATTACATAATAATTAATATATTAATGGGTATATCGATGAATTTACCTTAGCCGAACATTGGATCCGACATAAACTTCATAGGGTTTTTCAACATTTGGGAATTCAAAAGGATAACTAGTGTTCTGGAATAAATCTCCTGGTCTTGCCAACTCTCTAACAAGTGACGTGAATTCATGGTTGTTGCCACGATCATAATACAATTCAATTTGACCAATGAGCTCGATTTTAATACCTTGGTGTTCCAGTTTGCTACCCGTTCTCTTTAAATTGACATTAACACGGCCAGACACCGTTTCACCATCAAAATACAGAAGCATTTTCTCCTTCTTCCCATCCTCTGTTTTGATTTCGGTCATTTTTCGTGTTTCCATGCCATCGAAAACAATATCAATTTCGGCCGATTGTCCAAAACCCAAGAAATTCTACAACGAGAGACAGTATGAAAAACCACACTCACACCATAATACATAACTAAAACAGACTGGATAGAAAGAATCTTACCATTTTTATGATTATTTTAAATAATACACTCAGCAGTTAATGTAAATTACATAAAACGGAGTATTTCCTCCCACAGTAAAGTGATATCAATCTCGCGTTGTAATCAGTGTCCAATGGATACTTCAATTTGATTCTCTCGACGAATCGTCGGTCTTTTCGCTTATAATATTTTAATTTCGGAATCGAAGCAAATTACTGGGTAAATAAATCAATGCTCTTTCAAATTACGAATATCATAAGAACGCAATTAACAATTATCAATAATCGATTTGGTGTTCCACAGACGTCATTCCAATTGAATGGGCCGCTAAATTAATTAATTAGTGTTGATTCAGACAATATCAGTTCCTACCAAATTGTATTTCTTCCAAAGCTAGAAATGGTAAAACAAGGCCACAAAATCTCCTTCTGCATCCGATTGTAGTCTGATTTCTGTATTATCCCGTAGTCGGTGTTGCACTCTAACTAGATCTATAGCTAGTGAAGGTATTCCAATTTAATCTAATCGTATAATTATAGATCCAACTGACTTGCAATTCTGGTTATTTTAATTTATTAATTATATAAACACTGTGACTTTTTACATAAAAAAATATTACAATTTGTATTTATTCAGACAGTGACTGTCTCAATGACGTTTTGTTTACATCGACTGTATACTTCGTCGTATAAGAAGCATATATGCCGATATATTATTTTATTTTAATAGATAATTCTTAAAAAGATCAATTCCGTAAGTCTATACCGATTTTAAAAATATTTGTAATTGATTAAAATATTTCATAAAATTATTACTAAAATCATCTATAAAATATGTTAACTTGACATATGTTCTAACTACAAAAGCGATTATCCCTAAACTATTGGTTCCATTATACCTTGTTTTCTAACTCAACAGCCAACGGAGAAGAGGGGGTGAACGATGATATGCAGTGATAAACGATAACTGAATATCTGGCATGATTGTAATAATTCAGTTACGTGGAATATTAATCATTTTTGTTATTAATAAGGAAAATGTGAATAAATCCCAATTATGAGGGTTGATTTTCAATTAATTTCTTGAATTTGACAACCAAAAATTCGTAGTACGAAATTCGAAATTGGTCAATAGATCGTCTGTGTTTATAGATAGCGCCACGTGCCGTAAAAATACAATATCAAAATTACTCTTTCATTTTAACCAGGAAGTCTTTATACCGGTTTTTTTGAAAAATTATATTGAATTTCCTTTCCTTAGAATATGAAATTTTGTAAAATGTAAATTTGTAAAATCCGACATGGATATGGCAGAAATTTCGTCCAAGCAATTACTCGATGTTAAAAGTTGCATGGTCAATACATCCGACACACACATAGTAGTTCGCCTACTATCATTATTAATTCTAAATACAAGAAATAGGTTGATTTTCATTGCATTACATTACATTATGTAACACAATTTAAGAAATAAATAGACAAGAACTCTTTACAAACATACAAATTAAGAATTTCCATGAAAAATACGGTAAAACTAATTTTCAATAGATAAGAACTTTGATTTTGATACTGTCTTCAATGAAAAATTATATTTTCATCATAATAATTGTGGCAAGGAACTGTAAACAGAGAAAACAGGAAATTGTAATATATTAAATAACATTTTAACTGTACAAGAGAATATTAATGTAAGTTAGACTGAAGGGATATAAAATTACCTTACAATTCCATGGATTGTTTCCAATAAACTTTTATTCCATGTTCAAAATATAATAGAATTAAACTAAAGTGTATATGAACTGTAACTGATGCTGTACTGTTTTTCTCATTCAATCCAAAAATTGCATTTACCTATAAAATGATAAAATTTTCTTTGTCAGATGAATATGCCGGGAAACTTTTATTCGACTACTTTTTTTTCTTCTCTCTTGGTATGTGAATACGATAAGGAATTATGTTACAAGTTACGTTTCATCCGTAATTTAATAAATTTTGATACACACACGTTTACCGTATGACACTGTGTAAAAGATGCTTTACGTTACCATTTCTTGGTACATACATATTTCATTTATATTCCATAATATCATTGTATACTGTACATAGAATGAGTTCCTTCAGAAGGATTACTAATCACATTGCATTAATTTAAGAGATATCGTATATACATATGGTCTTTCAACATACATAAGAATTGCATAATATTAGTTAACATTATTATCCACTATTCTTTAAATTAAGTTAAGATACAATGTTCGGTAACTACAAACCATGGAATACTAAATTGGATGTGATATGAAACATATTTTATTATATAATTTTCCTTAACATACACACTTCATTTCATTCAGCTGTTAAAACTAACTAGAAATGAGACTCTTTATAACAAAAAAAAAAAAAGAATAGAAAAGAAATTTCAATTTGACATGGGAATAATTGAAAGATGCATTTTGATAATGATCTCATGAGAACCGAAATATGAAAACAAACAAACAAATGAAAATATGAAAAGAAGTTTTCCTTTCAACATTGAAACATTTTATTTTTATTTCAGTGTCTCAGCTCCTTTTATTTGTTATCAAACACGGTTTTCAACTTTCCGTCTTGATAATAAAATGATATGAAATTCTTCATGATGGAACAATAATTCATCATTAATTGTTGGATTTGCACATTATATACGTTGATGACTGCCGCTTTTATATTTGGACTTTTTATGATAAACTTATCCATGGAGACAACATAATTCTTCATATTATCTCTGTATTTCGTTTGGCCATAGAAAATATGTTCCTTTTCAAACATGTATAACAAACATGGTGAACCAGTAACATAGGTAACAAGTGATGGTATTTGGGTGGGATGATATTGTGGATAGTCGAAAGAATATAATTCATAATGTTTCGTTTTCTTTTCCTACACATGATTTTTTTTTTTTGCTTTTGAAATAGCAATACACATGTATGAAAATCCATAAGGCATGATTCTTCATTACTTCTATATTGTGTTTCAAACTGTTGCAATATGAAATATTTTCAAGTAAATTTTTTTCATATTTTCTTACTTTCTTTTTTTGATTTTTCATATTGAAATTTTCCCGTGAAGAGAGAGGAATAATGAAAACGTTAGGTAACTTTTCAAATTTATAAAATAGACCGCGTAATAATCAAGTACTGCAATGAGACATCAGTACAATGTGATACAATATATCTTCAACCCCCCTAACATATGAATATGAAATTGTTATACATTCATTCTTCATATGAATATAGAAAATATTTTCATTACAAATTCCATTCGTTTCATTCAACTGTTAAAGGCATTTTCACACAATATGATAAACGATTATTCCCATTGGTGATTTCAATTTGAAATAATTTCATTTTAAAAAATTTTATTTGATGAGACTCTTTTTTGTTATTGCAATTTTAAATAGGAAAAATCAGAAGTAAATTTACTGATCAGGTATGAAATGAAATGACAGATAATTAAGGTTAACGATGAAATTATAAATTATGTTAATTAATACGTACAACAAATGAGGAAATATAAAGTGACTTATGATAATATCTCAGGGGCATGCTAAACAGAAAGTAATAAAGGATTTTATTTCATTTGTTCGTTACATTTTTCTTTGGATTTTCACTGTTTCTTATTTACTTCAATGTCGAGTTTTGTATTAATATTAAAAGCTCACTAGAGACAATATAAGTTTATTATTCTTACCTTGTTAATCTTGTAGGCTGAATGTTTGCCATGTGCATCAAATATTATATGTGTTAACATCTTAAAGGTCTTCCTTTCTTGATTGTGTAGATTTTCAGTTTGTATTTTCTTACATTTTCCTTTTTTTTTTTTGTTTTGGTGACATAAAATCTTTAACTAGAGCATGAGACAATATCCTTATCACATAAAAATGGACATGATAGATAAAGTAATTTTACGGTGTACGCATGGGAACAATAAATTCAATTCCATGATTTATTTCAAAGTTAGACATCCTAAACAGATTGGCTTTATCACATTTTACTGAAAATTTTCCTGTTCTAATAGTCAACATATACGACGATGTGTGTGATCTTATTTTTGTCCACACTAATCAGATTATGTTACCACTGGGTGCAGTTGCAATTGCTGGCTACTTAAACTAGACAATAATAAGAAGTTCACTAAATTGGATTTTGTATTTTATTTTCTCTATTAATTTTCTGTTTATTTTCAGTGCTATTTTTTTTTCTTTCTTGTGGTTTTCCTTGGGATGGACGGCATTAAAAGCACAGTTGACAATCATATATTCATAACTAGAAAATATTGTCAAAAACTTTTTCATATTCCGGCATAATCAAATTTAAGCGGATGCTATGAAGGTAAAAACCAGTCCTATTCTAATGATAATTTTTCTTCATTTACGGATTTTAATGACTCAATCTCTAGTGGATTAATTGTGGTGTAAGCCGAATATCCCATTTATATAATTGATATCAATGTTCTTATGGTTGTCTGTTTCTGTGTGTGTTTCTTTTATTTTTTTTTATAATTTTAATTAAATGGTAATAGTGCAGCATATTCATAAATTATTTTAATGTTTTTGTATTTTTATTCGTTATGTTCATTAAATACTTTACGATAATAGATTACGGATGCTGTGATACTGTAATTGTGAATGAAAGAAAATAGAAAATAAAGTTGTTAATGTATATAAATTACAATGTAATTACTGTATGTCCGGCTATAAAAAAGATAAAAACTATAACTGGCGAAAGGAATTTATGTTTGAATTTTCATTATTTTTTTTCCTATTTTGTTGCTTAGGACAAATGGGATAATAGAGAAATGTATAAATGTAATATTTCAGGAAATAGAATTATCATTGCCAAGCCATATTATCGTGTGGTTCTTATTTCCTTTCAGATAAAGTTATAAATAATTTCAATTATCGTATTACAGTGGATTAGTTAAAATTAAAAATAGATAAGAATATGAGATATTTTAATTCTAATTAAATTTTAATTATATTTAACATCCATGGTAACATAACTAGTTACCATCATGTACAATGTACTCATTAATTTAATATAACTTTAACGATAATGCAATAGTGTTTAGTTTCTTTTAACATGAACATGAATTGATTTAAAATTTAATAAATTTCCATTCCTGATAATAAAGAACCAACGATCATAACTTTAATGTTATCCATGGTTTTTCTGTATGTAAATGAATATTAAAAGTTCCGGGTTTTTTGTACTCCTTAAACACAGTCAAATGAACCATATTGCCTGTATAAATTCAATTAATTGCATAACATTAATTACGTTTTCTATAAAAATTAGTACACAATTTATCAGTAATAGTTGAGCTTTCATTGACGAACAAGAAGTTTTATTTCATCTATAAATACAATTATATTAATTAGCAATGTTTTTCAACATAGTAAATATTAGAATATGAAACTGGTAAATGTTCAACGGCTGTTACTCATGTACCTAGCTATGCTCTAAATTCTATGCATATTCATACTAGTGTGCATTACATTTACCATATTTTCATTAAAAAAAAATTGTTTGTGTATTGAAATTTGACTTTTAAAGAGCTTTTATGTATGCCACCATCGTATTCACCGTGTTATTATAACGATGATTAATTTAATGGTTGTGATTACATATTAAAAAGTTTTCATCAACCAAATAAAATGTGTGGAATTACAGGCCCATTGAATTTGTATTGTATGTTACCATTTAATGTTTCATTACATTTTCAACGTTAAATTAGGATGCACAACAAGATGATCCATCATGTTCTTTTGATAAAAACGATTAAATTATTTCATTAATTTCACATGTTAAACCTAATTGATAACAAGGAAATAAATGAAATCAAAATTCATAATTTGTATTTAGAATAATGTTAAGGCCAATGGTTGGGGAGGACCGGCTACTAATGTATTCCTGTTGAATTATGTAATTCAATTAAATTCATCCCCAGTTGCATATTGCTGATGGAATTAATTTTAAATGGTGGCACAAGTAAATATCTACAACCTATGACATTTCTAAATGAATGCGTCCTTAATGTGCTATAAAAATATCTTATGATTTTCATTTGTACATTATCAAGTACATTTCTTACTGCCACCGTCAACTCCTAACAATCATACTGACATTTCATAGCAAGCAACGAAAAAGAAATGGACTCTGATAACATTAACATATTCGTATGATGAAATAGTATTCATAACAGTGGAAGATGGCACATTATGGTAACGATCACTTTTTATAAAATATGTGTATTTGTTTTTCTTGATGGTTGTGGAATTTCCATTACATTTTCTCATTATTTGGTTCCTTGAGTTCATCCGTATTAGTGAACTGTTATGGGCCATAACCATATGAATCATATTATAAAATAATATGTTGTATCATTCACATTTATAATGTACCACCATAATTTCATATTATTATAAAATGGCATTCCATATGATACAGTATCCAGTTTGGTAAATATTATCGTATTTTATCCTAAAACGGTGTACAATTTTTTTTTGGAAGTGCCTGAACGACATTGATGGATCATTGTTCTCTTGTGGTACTGACATTTTGTCGATGTCAGTTTATTTGTTGTTCTACGTTGATGCTGAAACCAACAGAAATGACATTCTTTCAACGACCATTCTAAACAGCAGTGATTAAATACTAGATGGAAACTCATTCGTTTGGTTGGAAAGGAATTCAGTTTCTTATTTATTTACAAAAGGATGGAAAAAATAATATCTTAAACTAGAAATAACTTAAAGTTTTCTTAGAATTCTAATTATTATTTACAATCTCGTTGTCTTGCTGGTGATTATTAATCAGTTTGTTCTGTACTCCATGGATCATCATAAGTGGTGAATGGATTATATGATTTTTCAGGTGTTTTTTTACATTCACAACAAACGGTAACAGCGACTTCTTCAAACACCCACATTGGACGTAGTATTGCATCACTGGCCTCAACACCATTCATGTAAGCAACACATTGATTCCGTTTTTTCATAAGTTTCATTGGGATTGCGCGTGCATTACAACTATAATATCCATACCAGCAACTCTTTGTTTTACATTCAATTGTTCTTATGTAACGTGGAAAATAATCAGTACCAAGATCCTTCCAAACAACAGCTTGTTCACATTCCCATGATGGTTTATCTTCATCCTATAATCAAATCAACTTAATAGTATTTCATTTTGAATTTAATTGAATTTATTTTACCATTTTTTTCCTAATTCTTAAATGACGTCTTCCTGATTTCTTTGAATTACTTAATGTTGAATCATATTCCGGTTGTAAATTTCGTCTAGTGGATCTGCGATGTCTTGTAGCTTCAGTTTGTTGGAATGCAGTACCATTTTCATAGCCCCAAACAGGATCAATATCACTACCAAATACTGGATCATTCCATGCTGGCACACCACTTATTTCTGTTTCATAGTTTATATCAACCGCAAATGGTTTTAGCGGTATTACCTTTGGTAATTCACCTGGTCCAGTGCTACGTTTCACCGATACCAAATTAACGATAATCGGTTCCCGTTCAATTGGTGGCTCTTCAACACTCATGTAACGTGAATTAAATGCCGTACCGATCATTATTTTCAATTCATCAGTTGTAAACTGTTTACATTCATCACTATTATTTGAATTTATTTGAGGTTTTGGTATTGTATCCATTGGATGAATATAACGCGCTGAACAATTATTTACAAATAAAATACCGATCATTATGATTAAAATCATGTTTTTATTTTTAATTAATTAAATCTCTTCTTTTAACTGGATGAAAAGTAATCACAATTTTATTAATTTACTTAATTTGGAATGTTTTAATTTAAATTTACTAATCATTTCACTTTATTTAGAACTGTATAAGAACCTTGCTTGTCGTTCTGTGGCTTCATATCAACTGATGGAATGAAGTTTTTAACTAACACCTAAATACTTTCACATATCTTTTAAAATTACCGATATTTCTTTTGGGCCATATTAACTTGTTAACAAATATCTAACACCGTACAGCATAAATGTTAGTTTTTCTCAAGTAAATATTTTTGTTGGCTATTTATTACCTGCATTATAGGTATATAATTCCAATTACAGATTATGGGAATTCCATGTTTTTATTTTAACCCTTTGCACATGTGATACCGGCCATATTTGCAATGGTGCATTTCTTAGAAAATGGATTTTACTATGAGAAGATTAAATTTGTTTGTTATTTCTTTTATTTTTCGTTATTGTCTGCTTTCAGTTTTCTGTTAATTTAATTTCAGTTCTGATGGCGAAAGGTCTTAGTGATAGTGTTAACTGATAAATTTTGTTAGTGTGATAATCCGATGGAAGATGTAATCCTTTCAACACAAATGGATTTTATATCATAAATTGGATTTTCAACAATCATTTGTTGTTGAAATTATTAGATCCTTGGAAGTATTGGCACATGGAATCACAGTTAGTTCACAGTGCAACACTAAAACATTTAAACCAAACCGAATATTTGAAATAAATTGGATTCAACATGTGAATGAAAAAATATTCGATGGAAAATGGAATGCTCTAAAATTAACATATTTATTTGATGGTGTATAAAAATTGTTACCAATCCAATAGATCCTTAATATGAATGTCTTCCTAACATTTCTTATGTAACAATATCATCAAATTTTCTTATTGTAATGTTATATTAAAGTTCCATATAAAAAAAAGAAACGATTTCTTATTAAGCGTTAACAATTTCATATTATTTTATGTCAATTTATATGTTTCAGAATGAATGACTATTTATCGGATACACTTGTTTTATTTTATGTTTTGCCAGAAGAGAAAATTATACGAATTTTACAATTCCGATTTGTTAGCAAAAAACTTAATAGATAGATCGAATATTCATTGTACCTTATACTGATTGTGATTTGTTTGAATACGCATATAGGCAATCAAAGTATAACAAAACCAAAGACAGAAGACACATCAAATATTCGTGTAAATATCACAGCATAAATGAAAAGAGTTTTTTTCCTGAGATTCATTTTACTCGTATTTTTATTGAGACATCGTTGTGAAATTTTTGTCTTATTCGTTAACAACCCCCCGCTATAAAAGAATTATTTTTATGCATATGATTTGAAGTAAAGTAAGAGATTATAGTTACATTATTTTTTATGCTGCCATATTACATGGCCATAATTTTTGTTTTACTCCTTAATGTGCCAACGTATTGGATATGTGAAGTCATCTTCATAAAAATTGTACAGACGGAAATAAGTGGAATGGATGAATAAAACTGTAACAAATATTAGAACAATCTGAACATTTTTGGGTGAAATTTTTATTCGCTATTTGCTACTTTTGGTATTTTATATATGTGAATATGAATTTTTATTCTATATCTGGTATTCCCTTATTTTACTTTTATTTTTCTTCTGTCGTTTTAGATGGCTGAACGGGAAAATCTATAAAATAACCACATAATAAATTCAATGAATAAAATATTCCAATCACATAAAACAAATGTACCATGAAAAATACGACATGTTAGGAATCAAAGAATAGGCGAGACGTGAATTTTAAAGTTTCCATACAATTTTTTCTTTCTGTTCCTTCTCGTTGTATATGTTACTTTCATTCGATTTAGGATCGTCACTCATATTTTCAGTTATGTTGGTTCCAATGTTGGGCTGAAAAGTATTCAGAAGGTGGGCACACTCCAAGAAAATACTATTAAGATGATGATTCTGTGATTGGTGTTGCTCATACTTGGCAATGATGTGGTTCCATGTGAAATATTAGACGATATTCATTGTTGGCAGTTTATTTGCATACCTGTGGATGAAGTAATAGAAAAACGAAAAATACATTTTCTTTATTTTAATACAAAATTCATATTGGATAATAGAAAAAACCCAGAAGAAAATAAAAGAATTTTTTATTGTGGATTTTCAACTTTTCCTTTTGGATAGCTCTCTCAATCTTTTGTTTTATCCATGGAAGTACATTGAAACTGTTTTAGTTTATTGTTATACATCAGTTTGATGTATTAATAGAATTTTTTAAGAAATGGGAAACGATTTACAAGACATTTTACATTTCTTATTCATTTTTATTTCAATATCAAATACACTGGTTTCTGATAGGACGTTATGCCATTAAAATTCAATGAAAGAGTGAGACAATACTGGATGTGGATAGTCAACATTAAAATGTCTCATCGTTTTAATGGTAATAAATGGTTTAAATCTAAACCAATTAAATTCTAAGAAACCATCTAAGATGTTTTGTGTGTTTGTGGTATTGCAATTGATTTTAATTTCTGATAACAGACAGACAATTTTCCAAATACGATTTTCATAGTTGATAAAACAGGATGAAGGTGTACCATAAATGTACCATTTATAAAGAACAGGAAATTTGATTTGGAAATCTAGATAATATTGTAATCGGTAGTTGAGTGTCAATGACAATAAAACTTTTCTCTTTCCTTTTTGTGTGTGTTTACCTGTTTAAGTTTGGATATCGTTATAATCCAATATCATTCGGAAAACGATAAAATACGTTGAATTGTTTGACATCTGCCAAGAATTATTTTTCTATTTTTCTGTTTGTGGTACTGTGTATTCGAAAAGTTTTATGGTTTAAAATGAATGGAAGTGGGAAAATTAAATCAAAATCTCATTAAAGTGTTAATTTTGACTATAGTTTATGGTAGTCGTAGTTGTGGCAGTTTGGTATTATACGAAATTAATTAATCGCTTCTGAATGTTTATTTCACTGCAATTGAAATCACTCGTAATTATCAATCTCATTTCTTCAATGAAGTGTCATCAAAGAATCATAAAGATTTATGCTTTCCATGGAAGTTGATATTCACTAAAGTTGAATTCAATGTAAGTCGAATTAAAGTTAGTGAGAAGTTTGGAACAAATTTATTTTATTAAGTGGAATTATCAATTTTGTTGAATGATATATCGAACATGGGTGAATGGAATCGCATGAAAGTCGCTAATTAATTGGAAATTTATTCAACACTGATCGTTTATCCGTATAATGTTAACCGATGTACATAATACAAACGGAATGATAGTAAAAATTTCATTTGAAACATTCATAAATCCAATTTAGATAAAATTCCAATTATTTACATATAAATTCATTCTATTTGAAATATGATACATTATATTTTCCGTAAATAATTATAATTTCTACTTATTAATGTTTTATAACAAATTACAATTTATTTGTTTATAATTAATTGAAATGAAATGAAACTGAAATATAAAAACAAAAAAAAAACAAAACAAAATGGGAAAAATAATTGTTGAAATTTGTTTTGTAATGCGAATAGTATTACATACCAGAGACATCAAAATTGGATGAATTTTTCGGTAGAGAACTTTTAAGCCAATTAAATATTAGCACTTTTCTCTGTCCACCTGGTCCATTTGATTGTTTCGCATTCCATTAATATTCAGACCAATGGAAATGAATAAATGAATGAAACAATTTTAATTCTTTTTTTTTTTTATCTTTTTTGCATGTTTGAATACCAAAGCAGATGGTATTTCATTACAAACACAAAAAATAAAAATAAAATTCAACTACAATTTGAACCGGGGCTAACAACATTCATCTATAAATTCAAATTAGTATTTAACGATATGAAATATGATGTTGATGATTATAAATTGTAATTGTTTATATTTAAAATAGAATTTAATGTTGAACAAACAGCATATTAAATATGGTATTATGTTGTAATACAATATACAAGAATAAAACTTTAATTAATGCTTACCTGTTATAATTACAATTTTTTTTTTTGTTTTTAACACAATTCAATTCTAGTGAAGAGGTGATTACTATCTGAATGATTTCTTTGGAATGCAATCAAACGTAACTGTTAATTAGTGTACATTTCATTTAGTAAATTTATATATTCATTCTGTACGAATAACTAGGTGATAATAATTAATGCCAATATTCGGATGGTATAACGGTTACATTGTCAATGATAATTGATTATAAACACTTGATTGCTCTTCTGAACTTTGTCTTAATGAACTCAATTTGTTTCATCAAAATTTTCTTTTAGTTCTGTTATTTATTTGTAGTCCCTTTTCATTGTCTCGTACATACAATATTGTGTATTTCGATATTTAACTATCCTATGTATATAATAATTGTGGAACACACCTGATTGTTTATTACAGTTGGATAATCCACTAATTCGATTATTTCATTAATTTCATTTAATGGTTAACTGGTTGGAATCAACTAAATGTAAAACATCAATTGTTAGTCAATGAATACAATTTATAATATTGTGAATTTGACAGAATTTGAAAATGTTTAACACAAATATTTAGATCATCAGTTTCTCTATGTGTATCGGGTATTGAATTTATCTGATGTGTTCAATTCTCTATGGTGTGTTGAGTGTGTATTTGTGGGGGTGTCAATGAATTATAAAATAAACAGAATATACATGATGTCAATTTATATAACAACAACAGTTAAGTGTTATATGCCACAGTGATTGATCTTTCCTTTTGTCAGTTAATTGAAATTTTAGAAATTCACAATTTTTTGTTTCAAATTCAACTGATTTGAATCATTATCTGTTGATAATGGAACGTTTTATGAAGAAAACTTTCGAAGGAAATTTAATACATTTTGAAATAAATCAATGCGAAGAATAGTTTGATATCAATGAGATTTAAATCAGAATATGCCGAATTCACAAAGGGAATAATTTGAAACAGTTTGTGTTCAAGTCAATCATATTATTTACAATTTAGATTTAGAAAAGACAAGCACCTTGTTTTAATTGACTCAGAGATTGTTAAGTATCTCTTGATTCAATCATATTGATACGGATTAATGGGAACAATTCTAACTAGTTTTCCATGAAAATACAAATAGAATGGACCGTACTATTTATTCACAATCTCAAAGAATAGAGTTTAGGTAAATATTCAATTGAAAATGGTAAGTATGTGTCATCATATACCATCAGTGATGAGATATACAAATGGACGTTATCACTATTTGTTTGATTACTTTCGATCAGCTAGAATAACACTAAACAATATCAATTTCCAATTCGGATGAATCAATTTCGTTGGGCAATGTTGATTGAAATCCAACAGGAGAGATGAAAATAGATAATGCAGTACACTAACGGAACTGATTTAATTGAATTTTATGAATGGAAATTCAGAAAACTGACAGTTGCATTATTTAACAAGAACTCCAATGATTGTAAAGTTCAATTAAAATGAATATTGTTTTATTAATTTATGCTCTTTCATGAGTATAAAATAGAAAAAAAAACAATTTGTTATCTCATTTCAACCGTTGATAAATTGAATAAAAAAAGAAACACAAAATTCTCTAGAATCAAAATGAAGTTGAGAAAAATAATAAACCCAATGGAGGATGCTGTATCAATTCAGGATGTAATAATATTTATCCGAGGTGTGTTCATAGCTATCATCATAAATAACTGGATTTAATTAGTTTACCTGTGATTATCATAAAATATTTTCTAATAATTTCTTTTCTGCGTTGTGCCACACTGAATTCATTTACACTAGAAAGAATAAAATCCAAATTTACTGAAATAATGAGGCGAATTATTATTATGTTGCTACAATCGCTACTTGTTTTTTTTTAATATGAAATTAACTGAAATTTCTATGCGCTGGAGAATTAAAAACCGTGTGGCAATGTTATATGTAGAATGATTTTATGGTTGTGCACATCCACCCTTCTCAAGTAACAATGTAATCGCTTCTTTTTTTTTGTTCGTGCATTTACCATAGCCACGTTGTGTTATATTGCACGACTTTTCCTTTCGCATCGATGAAGCGAAAATCCATTGACGGAATATTTTACCGCTCTTATAAAGCAAAAGTGAATTAACATTATCTTTATTATTATTTTTATGGTACATTACATAGAGCTTGATATCGCCATCATTCCTGTGAAATGTTCTTCTATTCGTTTTTTGGTATCACTGGGTAGTAAAGTAAAAATAAAAAAAAAAAAAATGTTGAATTTTTCCATAGAATAGGAAACCTTCTATTGTGAAAATATTTACCAAGATATTCATTTGCCACTGTTACTTAGTGGATGAGATGATGAAAAACAAATGATGTAAGAGGATGAGGTGTGTTGTTTTATGAAATATTGGAGTCAAACTAGAATTAAGAAACGCACTGGAGGGAGAGAGAATCAGTGAGAAAATGTAATTTTTCGGGGGTGTCTAATTAAAATGCATAAACGCTAAGAGGTGATAAGAATTATATGTATTATAATGTTTAGATCAGTATCACAATGTGTAAAATTTTATAATGAAATCATTAGACGTGCCATTTGAGCTTTCAATGAAATCTACTGCATTTGGGACAGCCGTTTAATAAACACAATACGATGATTTGAATCCATTCTGTCTGTGTATAATCAGTTTTTATCATTCTCGGTGGCTTCCTGGTTGTCGTTTTCCATAAGATTGACTGGATGAATCTTATAAAGTGATTCTTTCAATGACGCGATTTTTTTTTTGTCTTTTTTGGTTCATTGTTATTTGAGTGGCGGTGATACTAAAACAAAATAAGAAATGAAAAGGCGAATGAACAGAATATTAATAAGAAATTGTATAGGAATACCGTATAATAGTGGAAATGGCCAATTAAATCCAATTTCACTGTAAGGTGTTTGTATTTTGTAAATGTCTCGTCCACCTTGTGTTTCTTGTCTCCGATTAATTTAAAACTGGGAAATTCATTAACAATTATTTCACTGGGGAATACAATTAAGAGCAATTCCGTTTTTCTATTGGATTTAATTAAAATTTATATTATTTAATAAAATATTTTGTGTTTGGCAACACTTTAAGTGTCTTTGTTCATCTCATTTAAATTAATTACATTTGAATTACTTTTTTTGTACATAAATGAGATCTATTCTTTTGCATTGAAATTATATTTCTTAGATAATTGACTTTATCAATATTATTCATTTAAACGATTAATTATATTTCTTGATTTAATAAAATCCGTTTAAATTAAATGTGTTTGCTTATCATTTGTAAATGAATATTTTAAAGTTTTTCTTTTTTAAATATTTCCGATTAAGCTATAATTAGTTAATTACATTAAGAAGATTTAGTGAAGAAATAGGAGGTACAAAAAGTGTTGAAGAAAATCCGTAAGACAATACCATTTATAAAGCTTTTCTCTTATTATCTTCATTTTAGAGTCAGATAATTTGTTACTGTTATTATTTCTTTGAATTTGTATCAGAATTGCAAGAATTCTATGTTGACTTATGCTGTAATGAAGATAAAAGTGAAAAAAACCAAAAGTCTATTATTAAAGATAAAATCATTACAAGAATAAACGAATGAAAATCATTATGAATGAACTGTAAGAAAACGGAGTGACGGTGTTACTTTGGTAATATACCAAAGACTAATGTACATTGGAAAATACTGTGTGAATTGTTGGTAAAGGCATCATCAATCTTTTAATTGGATTAGATTCTCTGTGTTACACTGAATTCATAATTCACCAGTGCCTGATAAACGTAAAACTTGTTGGCTGATGTCGTAGAACTATTAAATTCAATTGCATATGTATCATATACCGTATATCGTTTGTATTCTCATCCCCCCCAACCATTGTTTCATATATTGATATTATGCTGAAACGGATGAAAATCCTTTGACTTAAATCAACATTATTTCTATTTTGATACACACGTTTTTATCATCATAAAAATAAAATGTAATTCGTAAATCACATAAAGTAAAAAAAACAACAACACAACGAAATAATGCCAAAATGAAATATCTATATATGAAATCTACTATACAGGATACATATAAATATAATAAATTTAATGGATGAACTTATCCAGACGTAATAAATCACAAAAGGAATCATGTGCAGATCTTCATATTTCATCAGTTATCACAACACATTATTAAGTGGATTTTATTCAAGTTAAAATAAAAAAAGAAAAAGAAATTGTATTTTGATTCTATATTTTGGGTAAAATTTGTCCTTTTACTCCATTTGAGCATAAATGATTAATACAAAGGCAGACAATTTTGGAGCTAAAAGTCAAGGTGGTTCACTGTAAATAAGATTAACTTTCATCTAGTTACAGTCAGTCCTATTGGACTCAGGTGTACGAAAGAAATTAAAGAGATTATTTTATCTACAAATAATAAATTCAGTTTCAAATGATATAGTAGAGAAAGTATATAATTCAATTTGTAATCACCCACAATCCCATAATTGTGTACAGAGGAAAGTTGAAATAAGAATCAGAAGTCATCAATTGGTGGCTAGTACATCACTGGTATTGGTCTGTGTGACAAGCAGCTTAGTGTTTTTTTCGCAATTCAAAGGATCAACAATATTCTTAGATAATCTTTTCGATTTAAATCGTTAGTCCAATGCGTTTTGTAATAAAAATAAAAACGATATACATCCTTTGCATGATGATATTGTGATGAAATCAAAATGAAACGGAGCCAATGAAAAGAAAGAACCGATTTATGCTCACTTCGCAATCAAGAATAAATATTGTCATATTCTCCATAATGTTGCATTTGTGGAAAAAGAGAAAAGCTTAATTTGGCTTTTCGTTAAATTTACATATTTTCTATAAATATAATCTGAATCTTATACATATCTCCCTCTATTTTGCTTAGTTATTATTAAATAGGCATAGAAAGGATATATCCTATTCCAAATAACCAGAAAAAATAAAAAAATAAAATGGGATATTAAAGATTCAACGCGACAGCAGAACGCGTTTTATATAATCTTTTTGTTATTTAAATTTGGGCACGTATTGAATGGGTGAATTGGGCTGAATGATAACATAAAACTGTATAATGTGTTGTATATTCTTCCTTTTTTATTCCGCTTATTTCAAACACAACAGCAGCTCACATCAATTACTATTTTATGTTAGTAATATTTCGGCTCAGAAAAGAAATCAGTTTTATTTTATTCATCCAAATATTTTCAGCTAAACAAAAACCAGATAATATTGAATATTTTCTTTATCTAAAATAGGATACAAAACATACTTAATTGGTTTAATCTATTCCACTATGGAATTTAAGTAGAAAACATAGGAAAAACTATAATAAATGTGAATAAATCTGAATATCTTTAGCACACTGATTCGTGATTGCAAAATCGTAGAATATGTGAGACAAGGGATTTTTATTCCTTGGTTTTTGTGGTAAGTCCACTAATGGAGTTTTCCACCGCCTCTCCAGAATAGGAAAAACTGTCCAATTTTAAAAAAAGAAAATTTTTATAAACAAATTAGCATTTTGTTTGGCATAAAGTACTTTGCACCTGAATCACTTGATTAATATTAGTTTGTGGTTTCGTTTTATTTTTTTTTTCCTGCAATAAAATTCAGAACATTAAACATAAAATCATGGAATTAAACCCTTTTTGAAAAAATGTTTTTATGTTAATTTGACTTTTAGTTGATGCCATTAAGAGAGTTTTGTTGGCAACATTACCAATTGCTAATATTTGCTCGTTTAAAATATTTTAATAATTTATGTTGTGTCATTTGAATAAAATGTGAATAAAAGGATGAATTTCATTATTTTATATGAAAACATATACATAATCATATGCACTGGCATCATAACAATTAATGAACCCAACTCAACATTCATCTAGTGTAGTTTCGTTGCTCAGAATTCACTGTATAATCAAATGAGTGTTCCAATTTTATTTTCATATCATATAAATATGATTTCAAATCTTCAGCATCTACATATAAGATAAAGGCAACTGAATGAATTTAAGACAGAATGCATTTTGGTAAATGGAAAACTTTTAATGCTTTTCAATGGAACATAGTTCATACTGTATACAAGGAAAAGTTTTTAGTACTATATAAGAGTATATATGAAACATGCGTGATTCAGTTAGATGGTAAACACTTTCATTATTATTATAATTCTGAAACGGACAGGTGATGAGAATGAGCATAACACTTTTAACACATTTTCATAAATAAAGTGCAATTGAATACCTTTAAAACACTTTTGCCAAAAATAGAAAATTTTTGAAGAAAATATTCTATAGTGTGGTACAGAGTACATCAATTTCATTTTACTTGTTCTCATTTATATCACATCCCCCCCCCCATTTTTGCATAACTATTGTGGGGGTTAACTTGTTTTTCTTCAATAAAATGTTCTCAATTTGGATGCAAGTTTGAATAAATAAATGTAGCCGCTTTTTACCATCAACATGAGATAGTTTTTACTATTCTCTATTTGCCATATACATACAATATGAATTGTTGAAAAGTTTACGATGTTAAATAATTAACACCTGGATGCATTTCAATTCAACTTAGCTTGATGTTAATCAGATTAGATTTAACGAATTTTAAATTTGATGAACAGTGGGTATACTTTTGTTCATTTTTATTTCATAATTTTCTTGTTTGAATAAACAACTTGACGATGTAGTGAACGTTGCCAAAAACAGATATAAGGACTCTGAATTTTTTCTGCTTTGAAATTTCTTTTTATTTAGAAAATTCGTATGCCAATTTGATTTAATATGTTGGATAACCTGTTACCATTTACAACGAATTTATCTTTAGTTTTGTAGTTGTACCCATTCATTTTAAATTTCCTATCTTATGAGATAAAAAAAATTGAAATGGAGAAAAGAGTCCATTGGCATCAGATTTATATAAAATAAAATGCAAACAAAATGATAAAGGAAATAGAAAATCTCATTATAATGCAAAATGATTTTGAAGAAAAAGAAAAATGATTCGGGAACATAATAATCTGAACTGTATCAAATAACAGGAGTTGAAAAATAATTAATGACACTAGAGCGGTCCATTGAAACTACAAGTAATTCTTTACAGTTTCATTTTTATGCGTAAGAATGTTTTCAATGTGACTGAATGTTCTCACCTTCTCATCCCATCGGTTCGTGAACCGGTGAAACGTTCAATCCCGACGAGGTAATCAATCGTTTGTAACGATAACGATTTAACATCAATTGATGATTTTCAACACAATTGATAAGATGAATTGGTTTCTATCTACCGGTGACAAAACATACATAAATACGAATGGGTTACAAATGGTAACATTTTGAAAATTTTATTAAATCTGTGGTACATACGTAATCAGCAGTTTAGTATGTGTGATGATTCAGTGAAAAATCTTATTGAGAAATCATCTAAATGTGGATTAAAGTAAAGCTGGAATGAGTTTATATCAGTTTGAGATGGTATCAAGTGATTTTGTCCAATGCGAATAGTGTGAAATAGAAAATGAATGGAAGGAGAGCACTGTCGCACTTTTTGGAAATGTAATATGTGCAGAATACAAGTTTCGGGAAAAAATCGTTTTGAGTTTTGAAAACAGTGTATTTGCTAATAAAAATAGCGTTCTATATTCTCCATTACATCATGATATCTTAGGATCGGTTGGTCCTATAGAATTAAGATATTCGAATAAAATGTAGATCTTGTTGTAATTAATCGATTTGAATAAAAAAAACCATATATGTGGGGTGATTTGACTAACAAGACGTCAATTGAGGAATCATGATATCTTAGCAAACGGTTTGTTTTGATGTCATAAGAATATTAATAAAATTATTATTGTCAATTGATGAAAAACGGCGGACGAGAAGAACATTGTGTATATTGGTCTTGTGTTGATTATTGCATTTATGTTGTTAATAATGTTGTGAATTGTTGAATTATATCGTTGTTAAAACGTTTCCTTGTTATAAGATTATAATATTATAACGAAAAGTTTGAAGAAATTAGCGTAACCAAAATGCAACATGTATGTGTAATAACGTGTAATAATATCTAAGATATTCTATTTCCAAACATTACGGGAGAGTATTACGCAAAGATATAATATTCATACATTGCGCCCATCAGAAACTGCTGAACCGACAGCATTGCAATGTTGAATTCGCCGAGTATCAGCTGACTTATAAAATAAGTAAACAAAACAAATGAGAAACAAATGAGAAAATAAATTGATGCGAGTGACAAAAAATTTGAATTAAATTAATCGTTTTTAAAATAAAATAAGACGGAATAATTGTGATTAAATAATGGATTTGTTATTGTACTTGAATCCACAATTGGATTAAAATGAAAAGTTCTCGAAGACTTTGGTATAATTTGTTTACAAGTGATTTGCCGAGATTCAAGTGAGTGGGTGCATAAACGCGAATCTAATCTCATTTTGATTTGAATCTTGGAACCACCAGCCACAATTAAAATATCTGATATTTCAAAAGTGTAATTAGAATTCAAATTCATTCGATTATACCATCAATTAATAGTGGAATTAAGTGTAATTGAAGTGCCTAGTAACGAAGTGTGGAGTGTGTTGAAAGTGAACTAATACTTATTATATGAAAATGGAACAGTGTCCTCATCAAGGATACATAGGAACCGCACGAAACTCTCTCACCATTTGGTATATAATTACAGATTATACGCGATGAAAGTGCATTTAACTAAAATATGGTGAGTTATTATGTCAATATTAATTATTACTCTTCCACACCAAGTTATTTCATTTATTATCGTCTGCATGTCTAAACTCGTATGAGTATTTTTATTTCGAATTTAATTAGTTTCACTTTAAATACAATTTTGATCACGTGACTAAACTGGAACATTGACTCTTATTATTTTAAAATTGTTCCAATGAATCTGAATCGCCTACAGAGACAGTAAAAGAGAGTTCATTCAATGTTCCAAATAGTATTTTGATTTTTGATTACAATAATTCTCCACCAACCTGATTGAATATACTGAATAGCAATACGCAGAATCAATAGAACGTTATGATGTGTGGCTCTTGGTACTGAGAATACTGGCGGCGACTTCTCTCTCTCCTGATCATCTGAACCCGTATAGAGATGAGTTCTCTGAAAATAACAATTCTGTTTTGTTACTTTTATTTTGAACAAAACCACTGTGATTCTTTAAATGAATTTTAACTCAATTCGCGATCTAATTTTTTCTAATCACATTGCAACTTGCTAATGTTTGGGTGGCATACTATATAGTGATCGATGGGGGGATTTACTTACCTGTAACTCACGTAATATAGAATCTATTGTCTTATGAAAAGTGAATGCAATATTGAAGCTGGCACATAAATTTATGTACGTTATGGTTTGAATTGATTACATCGGGTCTCGTTTCTCCATAATAATACTCCTCCATTTGTATTTGGCTGTATATTGCATGGCAAATAAATTCGTCATGTACCAGAGAATTGTTAGATTGTACCTATACTCCATGGTGCCATTGCCTTGGCATCGCTGGCCATACAATCACGTTCACGAGCATTTCCATACATTGCAATGAACCACGTCGTCTCCCCAACCAATTTCAGAATCTGAACTGTGAACACTGGCAAACGAAAGCACAGACGAATAAAAAAAAAAATTATTGTACTCTCTGGTGTATGTTGGTTTCAGTCATCACCAGAACGCGATTTAGTTTAAACGTAAACTCAATTTCGGTCCCGGTTTGATCGGAATTATTACTACCAAACATTTAATATATTTCCCAAATACTTGAATAATTAACAATAAAGTAAATCGTGTACTCATATAGAAATATTAATTTATGTTTGTTTTATTATTTCTCGTGTTAACTGTGAAGAAAGAACAATTAAATTAATATTTGTAAATCACATAATTCCTGATTAAATTCTATTGGATTTTTTCTATAATTGTTATTCTCTGTGCTGTTTTATGTTTTATTTTTTTTTGTTTTGTTAATTTAATACATCATTACAATTAAAAATTTCTTCTGGTTCTCTTCCGTTTCATAAAATAAAAAAAAAAAAATCTGTAAGTAGTTCATTTGGAAGACTTATAAGACTGTGTAATAAAAGAAAAAAAAAGAGTAAAAAAATAAATACCAAATTAATCTGTATTAAATTACAGTAAAAAAATAAAAGATTTTGTTCGTAAAATAAGAATGATATTTTACCAAAAGTTTTTAAATAATAATTTTACTTTAAATTGAATTGAGGAGAGTTGCAAGTATTTTCTTCAAGAATAAAAAAAAGAAAGAATAAAAAAGTCATAAAACATATAGTTTCATAAGTGTGAGAAATAAATTGAATCGCTTTACTTTAATAAGTAAATACAAGTTTTATATATATTTTTTTTCAATAGTTCAAATAATTAAAATACTTAGCTGTGTCGAAATAACTTGATATTTATGTATGGTACGTCTATGCTAAGATGGGAATTAAATAAAGCTGAAAACCATAATTATTGAGGTGTTCCATTAGTGTGTGCTGTTTAATTGTTAAAAACGTAAGCGAGTAAAATACGAAAAAAAGTAAATAAATTAAATAAAAATATTATTTTGTTTCCAAAATATTTGTTATAATATGAGAATGGAATATTAAAAGTAATACATATGTATGGTATCAAGTAAAATAAAAAGTAAAAAAAAATTAATTCGAGACATATAAAATTGAATATCACAAAAATATAAAGAGACCCATAAGGAGACACATCACGAAGCAAGAGCAGAGTAAATCGTCTAACCAGTTAAAATGGATACAGTTTTGTGAAAGTAAATTCTTAATTTACATTTTGTAATCATTTAAAACCGTTTATGTTGTGTATAATTATGTATTGAAATGAGATGATGATATTTATTCAGAGATCAATCGAGATAGTTGGGTGTCATTGTGTGCTTGTTATAATTTTTGTAGTTTTTTATTTTCTGTCTCTCTTTGAAATGTATAGTCAATAATGATTTACATATACAACAACAATTGAGTAGTTGGATTGTAGAGTATTTCCTCCTTTTACCCCAAATACATGACATTAGAATAATATTTAATTGATAATCAGAATAATTATTATAATAACCGATAACCTTTCATTTAGGCGGAATTACAATTTAGCAATGTGATATTTATAGTCAAAGAAACAAAACCAAAAAAAAAAAAAAGAATTGATAATTGTTAAACGATGTTTCTAATTTAAATCATAAGATTTAATGTGTGACTACAGTAGCATAATATTTTTATAATTTCACGTAATCATAAACTGAGTGAGAGAGTGATTCGTAAACAGATGAAATTCGTAAATTGATTTTATGTGGTGGTATGTTTGTGTTGTTATCAACATAATTCAATGGGAGTTCAATTATTTGATGTAATTACATATTTATTAACAATTTTGCGCGGTTAAGGTGATTATGTTATTCGGTTGGGGAATTACAATAATTTTTTTGTAGTTCAATCAGATTTTACGTTTAAAAAATTGTTTCGTTGTTATTCAATTTATTATTCATTGTGGGGTCGAGTGAAGACCATTTATTGTATGGTGACCAATTTATTTAGAAACTGAAACTCTTCAATGTTAAATTATTACAATATTTAAACTACTGTTTGGTAGTCTCGGTTATTTCGTTTCGTTTTCTTGAATGACACAATGGAATTGGAGTATTAATTGCATACAATAATACGAATTAGTTAACAAATTCGTTGTTAATTTTATGTTAAGGTATTTAAAATAACGAAAAAAAAAATACGTTGCGTAATGAAAATAACGTAAAAAAATGTACAGCAGTGTTCTAGTAAACAGTATGCTCTGATATTTTATTTTAAAAAAATTATGCTCTTTACCATTTTTTGTTCAATAAATTCGGTAATAATGTGTTAATGGTAATGTTGTAATTGGCTTTAGTTCTTTTTTTTTATTTTATAAAATTAATTCAAATACATTTGCAAACATTTAAATATTGCCATATTGTAATTATTATGTATTTAAGGATTGCTAACAATGGTGTACCATAAGTGGAGTTTATTGTAGCAGTTTTGTTACAATTTTTTTTTGTTTTTGCACTGGCAAAAAAGAGAGAAGAAATTATAAAAATTTTGTGTGAAAGAGTCATTTGCGAAGGGTACAATATAATTATAATGTGAATTACATAATATAAAAGAGGGAAACAAAACGAGTGTCATTTAAATGATGTTCATGATCCGTTATTCAGGTGTCATCGTTGTACCTGTACTAAATGTCACAAGAACTAATTAACCCTTGGGTATACACTATTTATTTCTCCTTTTCATTTTCAATTTTTATATTTTTACTGTTTTGTTTTAAATGGTTGTATTCAACATTATAAAAGAGGTCTTTTCAAATATGATGGAATCATAGTCATTTGAATATTTTCTCGTTGAATTAGTTTACTCTAGTGAGGTATATTCTTTCTGTGCTTTATTTTTATTTTTTATTTTAAATTCAATTTCCCTTCACTTTTAACACTACCATTTCATAAAATAACAGATTTTTCTTACGTATTTTTTCTATTTCTCTTTGTTTAGTATCTGTTACTATGTGGTGTAGTTGGTTAATTGAAATACGATATTCATGGGCACAAATCATTGGGACTATTTTAAGGTACCCCATATAACTGTATAAAGGTTTTGCTTTTAATTTTTATGAAATAAAATTCAAATGTATGGATTTTAATTCTTAGGTGTAATTAACGTTTACCAGAGTATTTAATTGAAAGTGAAACAAGAGTATAAAACGTCAACTGAGACAACAAAAGATATAACTTAACATGAATTGTATTGAGTCGAATTGCGAATTGAATTGGATATGAAATAGATAATATTCATAATTGTAATGTAATTGAATGAAAGAAACAAAATATGTCTTTTGCTCTTTACGTGTTGTGTGATTGAAGTTTCTCGTTGTGATTCTTTGCGTGTGTGTGTGTGTATTGTTAGACAGAATTATAAGCCTCATTTGGCTGGTAAAAGGCAACCTGGTGGACGGGAACCCTCTTCCATTAAATACTATTTATAGTTTCATTTTTCACTTAAACGGAAAAATTGTTGAATACACTTGAACGAAAGAGAAAAACAAAAAATTATTAATCATGAATTCTGTTAGACGGGGGGAATACATAATCCGACTAGTGAATTTGTCTATTTTCAAAACAAATGCGGAATTATAATGTAAATTTGATTGAAAACGATTTACAATGAATTCTTTTAATGTAATTTGTAGTTGATTACATTTGGTTTTTAATAATCGTGAAATAAAGGGGAACGAATTGAAAGCGAATGGAAACATAATTTTCATGTGGAAGTTAATCAAAGTATAAGTGTCGAAGTATAAGTTTTTCTATTTCATTTATGGTAAGAAGTAAATAAACGAAATTGGTTTTGACCGTTTATTTGTGAATGTTTTTTTGTTTGTGGAAAATTGAAGAAAATAAATGAAAGAAATGAATAGAAGAAAAGAAAGAAAAAAAAACGAAAGTGTAATTATAACTGTCTACCTACCTGTTATACTCTATAAGTTTTCGTATATTACAATTTGATTGTTTTGTTATTTTGTTTTAAATAGTGGGTACTCTATTACATAGTAGTTTAGTATTTGTAGTAATGAAGTGTTAGTTTTGATATAACCTTAACAGTAATCATTATTATTTCTGGTTTTATGTTGTACTGTCTCTGATTTTGTTGAAGTTTATATGTTACGGGTTTTTTTTTTATATATAAAATTCATATATTTTTAATACTTTGGCGGTCATTTTTATATGGTGATTATTTGAATCTGGATGCATTAACAAAATGAAAATAATGACAACGATGAATTAAATAAAATAAAAACATACAATGAATTACTGTGGTTCCAATTTAAATGAGGAGAATTTTTGTTAATTAACATAACAAAGTGAACGCTTTTATTTAATTTGTCATCAATTATTTATTTTTAGTAACTGGATTTTTATATTAAAAGTGTTATGTTATTTCATTTAAAATAAAAAAAAAAAATTATTTGTATTTTATTGGATTTTATTTCATCTGTAGTTAATGGAAATTATGTTATAACCAGACAGTTATTTAGTGTAGTTGTATGATAATATTGAAATACAAGAGAAAAAAAAAGATTGAATGCGCGACACTCTCATAACCTTTATGTTGACGACATAATCTTAATGTTAATCTACGGCCCATTTTAATAAAGCAGTAAAAAATACGATTTTTTTTTTTTAGCGAATGTAAAATTGATTATGCATATCAGTGACACTTTCCTTGACGAATATTTAGTGTGGTTTTTCTGTTTAATTCTTTTGGATTGGTTGGTTTCACGGTTTTTTTTTGTCTGTTTAATCATCATCTGATCTGGGGGAGACATTAAATAATATGTTAATTGAGGTTATTGGTGATGGTCTAATAGATTAAATAAAGTTATCGGCATTATCAGACAACCGGCATTGGTCAGATTATACTTGAGATTTTAAAGTGCGGAAACGGTTAAAATTCGTTTTATTCATAAAATTAAGTTTCTCTATTAAATTTCGATAGACGTAAGTCGGAAAACATTGAAATGAAGAAATCCATCGTTTGTTAGTTATTAATATACTTTCATCGAGGTATATAATTGTACAATTGATTTATAAGAAATATTATGAATTTTATAATTTCAAATGTAATCGAAAATACATCACGTTGAACTTTAATGATTCAACAAAATTTGCAATGGTCTTGAATTTGATTTTTTTTTTTCTTTCTTTTAGAAATTTTTATTTCTTTTTACTTTTTCTGTATGTCTGAGGCAGCAGAGCGTTATTTGATTGAACAGAGTTAATAAAAAATTCAATGATGTATAAATCATATTCGATTATTAATGTATTTACCTGTTGATGTAATGAATTAATTCAATTGGACCGGTTTATCAGTTGTGCTGTTTCTTTCTATATTTTCTGAGAAAAGTGACATTATAAAGGTGGCTTTAGTAACGAATCTTATTGAATTGCTGTAGTTTTATGTAGGTACGGGCGTTAACATATTAATTCGTATAAATTATTTAAATATATTGCTATAGTTTTGCGTTTAAAATTTTAACATGTTCATATTTAAAAATGAAATGACTTTCTCTGTTAGTATTTTCTTTTTCTTTTTCATTTTATTTTTTCTTGTTGTCTTCTGCTGTGTCAGTTTGTTAAATTCAACGTATCGATTATTTTGTTGTTGGCATTTTTCTTTTAGTTTTGTTTTTTTGTTTTAAATAAATTACTGTGCATAATAAAAGATAAGCATATTGTCCCATGATGAATATATGAATTACGAGTATATCAATTATACAATTTAACTGTTTTATTCCATTGATTGTGTCTTTAACGGTTTATTGATTAACAATATCGTTTTCTTTGTTTCATTACGATTGTAGTTACTGGATGGAAATGAACTGTATTTATCATTTGGAGAAGGTATCAACGGTTTTTATGTAGTTATCATTAAAATGATACAGCACTCATTTCGTTTACATAGAATAAATTAAATGTATCTTTGTCTAAATGAAGATTTATTAAGAAAATGTAAACGACCGTAAAATTAAGAAGGGTGCATTACTGCTGATGAGAGTTTAAAGCGAAGAATAAATTAGTGATGTAGATTTTATAATTTTTTCTTTTTCTCTTTTATATCATCGAATGATACATCTGCAATTAAATTTCAGGTTGAGATTGTAACTTCTTTTTTTGTTTTTTGTGTCATTCGTTATTATTCGTTTATATTGTTGATATAATACCTGAAATAACAGACGAAAGTGAAATTTAACGATCCGTAGAGAGCAAAAAAAAAAAATCGGCTTTAATGGCATATCTTTTGCCATTATGCTACTTATTCGTGACTAACGTTGGTGAATATCATTTTTGTAGATGTTTTCGTTGTTATTCTGTATTGTGTATTTTAATTCAACCAAATGTTTCTTATTTTTACCATTTAAATAAAAAAAGAAAAAGAAGTTGATGATATGTATAGGTGTATCGATGTTTTTAAAAAAATAATATAATAATGAGTTTTTCATTTCATTTGAATTCATAACAAACGAAATAATCGAAAAATATAAAATAGGAAATAATTGAAATTGAATAATTCATTGCTTCTTCGTGGTTTTTATATTTAATTTTTAATATAATTTCGTATAAAATGTTGGCAAATATATTCTGATTGCATTCAAACCCACAGGTTGAATAGATAGCGAATTTTTTAGAAAACTATAAGTATGGAAAATATGGAGGTATTTAATTCTATATCTTGTGATGTATGTGATTAGCATAACTATAACGTTGAATTAATGACGTATTTGACATAATGAAAGGCTAAACATAATTAATTAGTCTGTTAGATGATTACGTATGGATTTTTTTGTTTTAATTTTATGGTATTGGCTGATATAATCGAATAATTTATTGTAATTTTGCTAACGGATTCATCTTGAATTGTAAATGAATGAGACGAAGCGCACTGGTGTAGTGTTGTGTGGAGGCTTTACCCTTTTGGGTGGTAGATTGGTTAAATACCATTCACTATAGCCAAGGCTGTGTGGTTTTAGATGTACGAATTTCGCTAATCTATTTTATGTGGAAGAGAGCTTTTTTTTCTTTTTTGTGGCTAAAAAATTAAAGTTATTGGAAACCGGTCAATAAAAACTAAATTTTTATTATAATTTTGTTTGACGGTCGATATACATAATTATTGACGTTTAATATTATGATAATTTATGAGTAAATTTTTTTGCTTCTATGAATTTTTGTATGTAAAATTACATTCCCTTTCCTTTGGTCTACATGAAAAATGAACATTATTCAATTTAAAGTTATTATTGTGCACTTAATCGTAAAATTCTTATTGACGGAACCACGCAAATAGTAAAACAATAAAAATTCAATAATGATTTTTTTTACTATGTAACATTCACGTTACTCTACACGATTATAAGTATGAAATTAATTCAAATTGATTCCGTTGAGTTAAGTACATTATTTTTATATTCCCTTTTTAATTTTGAATGTTTATTATAAAACAAAATTAGTTTTTTAAAGAAAAAAATAATAAAAACCATAAAAAAGCAGTTTACATTAAATTTGAATGAATGGTATTGCATTGATTATGATAGATGATCATGCAACATAATTTTCTTTTATGTTGTGTTCATTTCTTTCCGTTTTCCTGTACAATGGATTATGTGGGTGGTGTGGAGTTGTAGGGGTCTGAATATATTGAACAATTGAAACGGAATATTGGTGAAACGGTTAAATGGACACGAATGAAGAATGGGACTTTTTTTCCTTATGAATTCTTTTTTTTTTCGGGGTTTTTTGTTTCTTTTGTCTGGTTGTCCATAGAGTATGTGCCACCGGCAGCACACAGCCTTGACATTTGGACTGGACAAGTGGTAGAAGGGCTCCATATTCTGTAGATATTTTATTGATTTCTAGTCGTTGGATAGTCGGGTGAACCATTAATTTACTGTCGATTAACCGGGTAGAATGTAGAAAAATATCTTGTCGATTTATCATATTTCCATATAACCCCTTCAGTAGTCTCATATTTTTTCATTCCATCGGCTGGTTATTTCTTTTTCTCTTTTTTTTTTCACCATTCAGTTCTTTTTGTCGTTGTTATTTAAGCATAATCAATGAATTGAATTATCAATTTCTTTTTCCTTTTTTTCTGTTTTCCTTGTTATTGTTGTTATTGCTTATGGTTTGGTTGCCTATGAAAATGTACCAAATGGAATTGTGTCATACGTGTTTGTTGGTTGATTGTGGGTAGAAGGGGATAGGCGGCTGATTATGATACGAATATTCAATGGGATATGATTAATGTGGCTGACGCATATAAATCGGTTTATGGTTCAAGTATCTCATTGAAAAATTTATGTATAATACTTTTTCTTTTTCTCATTGTATTATCGATATACAGATTGATGGGTTTATTGTGTGAATTGGAATGCATAATTTTTGAAAAACGCAAAAAATTTTTATTTTATTTTTCCATGAAAATGTATCTCTGCTTATGACATAATTACAATTCTTTTAGTTATGAATGACACTCGAATTCTCTATCGATATGAAGAACCAATATAAATAAAAATGAATTTGATATGTAGCAAGTTTTTGATGTTTATAAATCATAATTAATTGGTAATTGTTGGTATTGATTGTTGGCTTTATTATATTCATCAATTGTAGGATTTTGGTGCAAGAACTGTCACTAAAATCCATAAATATGGACAATGTGGTTAAATGTATTAGATTAAGTTAAATATATTTAATCAATTGTTGGTTAATGGTTTAATCATTATGATTATAATGTCTGTGTATGTTTGTTTGATTTTGTTTTTTTTTTTTATTATACACGTTCAGTCAACAAGAAGATAATTGTAGAATGATTATAATCGACTAATGTTTTATGATGTTAATTGGATGTTTTAAAAAATTAGGGATGTAGAATGTTAAATTAGTAGATTACCTGTGAACGTGAAGAAGGGAGGTATGTGTGTTATGAACGATTGTTTTCAAAATGTATTTAGTAATTAGCTTTTGTCGACAAGGGTTTAACTGATGTTTGAAATTATGTGTATGTGTACATACGTCACCCTTTTAAGACTGAATGTTTGATGATGATGATGGCATCAGTTGGCTTCTGGCCGTTTAATATACATTTTGTTAGCTTATAAATTACATACATTTTGATTATAATGACGTACGTACGGTTTTTGTGTATTTGGAAGTGAAGATTTTAATTTATCGCTTGGCTATACCATGATATGGATACACAGTTATTATAAGTTAAATTGCGGTAATTTGTTAGAGAGGAATTCAATGAAACAAATCATACAATTATTAAGAAAATTATAATTATTGTTTTGAATTCAATTGGTTTTTATCTATTTTTTTTTTGTTTCGTATTTTGATGTTTCCATATTGACGTGTTAAGTTTAAACAATCACCTGTTGTCCATAAATATAATGATGATTGAAATAACAGAATAGCATTTTTGTTTAACATCGAACAAAAAAGAGAAGAAAAAAAAACTATTGACTATTTAGTGTGTTACTAGGTGGACTAACAGATGAAATCTGATGCTTTTTTATTTGCTGAGAATTGAATGACTTGTTATGAAATTTACCGGAGACTTTCCAGTTTTATTTTTTGTTAGTCTATCTTTGGTATTTCTCTATTGATTATAAATAATATTGGACTAAAAGACACAAAAAATCCAATGTTGAGCTAATTCCGATATAAGCCAAAAATTAATGTTTATCGTGTTCTAAAAATGATGTTATATTTTATGTCCAATGCCACATGTCGTTAGACCCTGACCTTTAAGTTTACTAAGATTTAGATGGGGATTTTTATGTTGATCAGGGGGAAAAGAATTTTTAAATAAGAAAAGATTTTTGACAAGGTAAATATTAGATCAAATTATATTGATTGTCTCTGGATTAGTCAATGATCATTATCAGATAAAATCCTTTCAAAAATTCAGATCAAATTAGGCAAGTCATTGAATTCTTCTCGGATCTTAGTTAGTGATGATCTAAACTTTAAAATCAATGGCTTATTGCTATTTTGGGGGATTTCATTATTGGACATAATGATTTGATTTTAATATTATTATTATGCTATACGGAAATAAAATGAATTAGAAACTTTGTTTAATGAATGCGTGTAAACTAAATACGTGTGAGGTGATACACACCGTTTGTGTGTAATAATTTGCAAGTATGATTGAGTAAGACCGAAATATAAAAAAAATGAATTGGAATAATCTAATACACGATTGAAGAGGAAAAACATCGTAACGGTTAAGGTAACTTGTTTTCTACATAATTTTCAATCTCGTTTACATTTTCTTAAGGGTTATCGTTCATGTATGGATAAACATTTGAAATGATCTAAATATTAATATTATTTGTGTTTATCTTGTCTCCTTGAAAATTTTATTCGTAGAACGTACACCTGTGGTGAAGTGCCTTAGATAGCAGTATCATTGAAATATTTCTGTTTGATGCTTTGGTTTTTATTTTATTCTGTTGATTTACTAAAGAGAGGCATATCCAGTTCTTTAATTACTGTTAAATAATCAACTTTGGTGAATTAAAATTTTTACATTTTATTAAATACTAAATACAATGTATGGTCAGTAATAAGAGAACAATTAGTTTAAAGCAATACCATTATTACTAATTGCATAAACATAGACCAATTAATATCTAATGATTTTCTATATCATTTAATGGAGAGAAGTAAGCGTAATTTAACTAATTATATAATTAAAGGTGTTCATGTAATTGTAATTATAATTAAAATTCCCACAGGTGTATAATCTCTAACAAGTATTGCAAAATATTTTGAAAACAGAATAACAAGAAGTTCATTTGAATATTCAATTGTTCATAAAATTTGTCCTTCGACTAAAGATTTTCATTTGCATTTGCAGACTGATTTTTTACCTTCACAAATCAGATGATTTTGATAAAATTCTCTAATCTTCATTATTCTTGGTTTTAAGTGTTTATGTTCTCTAGAGGCACTGAATACATTGTTTTATGGTTTATGTAAGATTTCGAATATTGTTGAGAGACAACTGTTTAGTATTTTTTTTTTGGTTTGGTGTATGAGAAAGCACTATGAAGTAATAATTTTTGAATTTGTTCCAAATTGTAGTTTTTTGGTCTTTCGATTTTCATCACAGATGAAACAGAGAAATATAAACTTAACAGAAATACAAAAATGCAACACATGATAAGATAATCTGTGACCTACTACTCGTAAGATTATTAAATGAGAGAGGATGCTACTCGTCTTGTTTCGCAAAGAAAACATGTTTCTTTTGCAACATATGAATGTGAGCGCGGGGGGATTTTGCATAGTCAATGTACGAATTGAAAGGCAATACTCACTTTCTCATTTACATAAAATTATGTAAAATTGTACACATACTTAGATGAAATCGATGTGAATGAGTTTTCTTGATGGTATGATCAAAAAGAATTTCACCCCACCTATGGATTTTGATGACAACTTGAATTGATTCTGTATTGGCAACGATATCATTGAATATTTCTATTTGTATTTAAACTTTAACGGTACGATCTTTAACAGAGTTTGATACACTTTCAGTTGGAAATATAAAATCATTTAAATCGATAAAAATATTAAATTTGAATTAAATAGAATGGAGCTTTTTATTTTTATTATGGTTCGTATTAAATCGTTTTTGAATGTGATAGAGCTTTTCCGTTATTATTAATATTATTGCAAACATTTACGCAATTTATGTTTGGGTAATCAATGGAAAAATATGTACCAATCTATTACAGCTTTAATAATAAATGTAGTTATGTTTTGACACCGTAAAAGAATATAATTTTTATTTTTATATGAATTTCATATGATTGGAAACTAATCTATTAAATAAAAATATGTATAAAAATGAAAATGTTGTTGACATCTATTGATACATATTGTTTGAGTTATACCAGTCGCTGATGGTGATGGTGATGTTCAACTTGAGGAAGATTGTGTTTGTCTGTGAAAATTGAATTTTGTTTGATTCATTTTTTGCAATAATAATATTATTATGAATACAAATGTTTAGCTGAGGGCGTCTGTATTGGATTTGGTTCATATGTGTGTGGGGGATATGTTTGGAAATGTAGAAGATTTTCTTTCGCTTTTCTTGTTGTTTTTTTTTTCTTTGCTCATCTAAAACGTAATCAGTAGTTGGAAGTTCATGAGATATAATAATATTTTTCTTATGTATGGTAAAATATAATTTATGTACATTATACTGGGGTGGATATCTCTGCATATTACTGTTATATAATATTCATAAGGATATGAAAGATGTGCGCGCTTATTAGGGTATTATAGTAACATAATACATAAATTACATATATATTTTATGTTTACAGTCAAATTATTTCATATAGTTATAGGAGCATCAAGTTATTCTCACATGTTTTCTTTAGTTTATTATTCTTTTTTTTCTTCTTTCAAATTTTCCTTTTTGCCTCTGCTGTTTTATTCTCGTGTGCTGTTGGTTATGTTGTTACTGTTTTTTCGTCTTTTATTTTGATCATCATCATTGTCGTTGACTTGGGTATGAAGAACTGTATCGTAAAGCTGTTGTTAAGTAATATTTATTGCTTTAGCTTTCTTCATTTAAGCAAAAATTTCAACTGAAACAGAGAGAAAAACTTCATTACATTCATTTAATATCATTTGTTTATCATAAGTGTATAATGAAGGGATGGGTTACTTATTATGGGCATCATCATCTTCCATCTCAACCTACTTATTTTAAGTTTAACATTTTCACGTTGTAAATTTATTTACAATTCGGAATCATTACGATGAGTTTATTTAACTCGAATAAAATTTTTATATGTTTTTTCATTTTTAAATTATAATATGCGATTAAAAAGGTAACATAATGTACAGTGTTGAACGGTAAGCGCGGTTTTTGTGGACACGAAGTTATAAACGAAAGTGAAGAGAGACATACGGAGCATAAGTCATTATCCATTTTGCATGATATTGAAAGCAATTAAAACGTTGGTTTGTAATTATCACTTAAATGCCAATGAGATTACACCCATATAACATTAATTTGATGTAACTTTGTATATTTCAACATAATTTTTGTAGGGAAATGATGAATGATGTGTAACTGTAATGGAAAATTCAGTTTAATTTTGTTTTGGTTTTTTTTTCGTAAGTTAAAAGTTTATTTTTATATAAATACCACCGAACACTTTGTATTATGGGCTAATGAACATCTGGAGAAGGTTATACAATGTAGTCGGGAATTAACCGGTTCAATGTTCTGTTGAATATTTTCCATTTCGATATCATTAAATGAATGTGATGGAAATGATTATATGAAAAGAAAAGAAAAATATTCGTTACTATGGAAATTAATAGATTTTTAAGTGATGTGAATTAGAATAAGAAGTTTATTAGCTTTCAATTGGATTTCAAGTGGAAAAACTAAAATTTTCTTATCCACCACTGAGTAGTTCATGGAACGATTAAGAGAATCGAATTTATTTCTTGGCAAATGATTGACAATGTTAAAGGAATATTATTTCCACATGATGAGTACATGTCTTTTTAGTAAAACGAAGGATTCAAATCATATTCGATTGATGTTGTATGTGAAACACGTTTTATAGTAAACATGAATTTTATGTAGAAAATACCAGTAAAAATTTCCATATAATCAAATTCTAGTTGTGGTATACGTTTACACTGTCTGTTTAGAAGTGATTATAGGAAAAATTGTTGATTTAGAATGGAATAAGTATAAAACATTTTCAAAATGAGAAGAAATTATAGGAAATATTCTTAGAAAATCGAAAATTTGATTGTGCGTATATCCATAAAAATAAGGAAAAAAAAATAAAATAAAATAAAATTATATCGAATATTCATATGAATGGCAATAACAAAATGCCAATATAATTTCAAATTATGGTACCGTAAATTTTCCATTTAAGTAAACAGGATTGGTCGCGTGAATCGATGACAATAATAATGTTGAACAACATAATACTCAATGTATATCAGTTGGAAAATCAGTGTCAGTATCAGCATAAACAACAAAACGAGTATTATGAAATACACGAAATAAAAAAAAAAAATAAGAAATAAAATAAAACTCAACATTGATAATACAAGAGACTATTGATTTTGTGTTGCCACTCTGGTGGAACAACAACTAAATAATGTTAGCCGGTTCTATGTAACAAAACAACTGAAATAAACTGAAAGACCCCAAGAACACACTCTTGGAGTAAGAAGATTTTCAGTTAAACTTTGTACTTGGGGGATTTTATTTTCCTTGTCATTTGAATGAAAATAAGCCAAATAGGAATTTTTGGAAACGTTTAAAATGAAATAGCAGCCAGAAACAAGAAAAAAAAAATTGAATATGAAATAAAAGAAGAAAAACGAAATAACATGGAACTTTAGGAATTTTGTGTTTTAGACTTTAACAAGGAAAATATCGTAACACACCGAGTAGAAGAAGAAGTAAAAACCAAAAAAGTTTTACCCGGAATTATTGCGTTTGTTTGAGGAAAGATAACGATGTGATTTGACCTTCAGTTTTACCATTTGAACTAAGGAAACGAATTAAACTTTTCATAAGATATAAAAGCTACTCTTTGAGTTTTATTCATAATTTTCTTGTTTTATACACAACAGGGTGGCTCTAATATTATATCATTCTGGTGGGTTGGTGGTCGGTCGATCTATTTCATTTCTATTTAGTATGAGTATAGAAAGGAGTGAATAATTCTGTTTTTCACGCCTGAATACATTTATTTAAGACTTTATAGTGCGTTTAATTCTCAATTAGTAGCGTTAATTGTTATAAATGGGTGGAGGTGTGCGAAGGCAAAGAACTAAAAGTATCACGTGTTCTCGAAATCTTGACTTTTATAAATTAGAAAAGGGTCATTGAATTTTCTGAAACATTATTATTACTTCATATTATATGATTGATCTCGACTAAATTGTTTCCATTTTATATTGATGAAGTTTTCCAACCATATTCAGTGTACTGCTTTGTATGTGGCTCTTGTGAATGGACCTAAATAAATCTTATGTGAACAAAATTTCTTCGTTTGAACTATCGATAAAGTTTTCTATTTAATATCTCTGAAAATAAAATAAAAGAATTGAAGAAGGAAGTTATTTCGATACAATTCTTGTCTATATTCCTTTAACACATTGAACCATTTGTTGTGGATTGGTGGAAACCCCTGGTATGACATGGGCCAATGATGTAAAAGTGTGGTAAAAAGTTATCTGGTTTCAGGCCCAATAAATAATAGTTCCTTTAATGTTTGTCAAAGTTTTTTGGAGGGGGGACTGTAATTCTTACATTGGAGATGATGGTATATCATCGTGTGTTTCGTTTATAACCAAAAGAATACTGTTTCCTATCTCCTAATAAGGTTGTAACGACAACATAATATTCTAAATTGTGTATTTTTGCTATCAAAAATTCTATAATAGCTCTCTGCTCGTTGTGTATGTGTGTTATGTTTGTATAAAATGAAATAATTCTCTATTACTTTGATTCAACCATATAATAATCAAATGTCATAATATAGGCTGTTTAAGGACAATTATGTGTTTACAGCCTATAGTTGATATGGAACCATTTGTTTTCCCATTTAACGGTTTTTCTTATTGCTATTTGTGACATTCAATTGGTTTGGTGTGTTTGTGATGGTTTTCCATCCAACTTTTCACACTCGTTGTACTGTTGTGTGAGGTAGATGGGGGAAAATACGTCTTTAACGAATTACGAGTATATGTGCTACGGTGTTATGTTATTTTCTAATGAATTGTGAAAATACTTTAATACCTTTCACACATATAATTTTGATACCGTTTGAATTTAATGGAGATTCTTGTTTTGGATGTTGGATATTGCCGCTGTTGAATTCTGTTTTATGGCGAAAAGTTCAAATACTTTGACATTGGTTTTGATATGGCATTTCGATATCACTGTAATTTCGAATTTTATTTATTTTGTTTTCTTCTTTTGGTAGATAGAAAATAAAAGTTTTTGCAATGTTAGCTTCTGGTGTATATTACATTACATCTTGTGTGCTTTTGCTGTTTCTTTTTCTTTGGTATCATCAATGATTTTAATTTCTTTGAGTATTGGATACCAGACGATAAGGTTTAAAATATTAATCCATAGTATGCTATGCTATGTGAGGTTTACCATAATGAAGGTATTTCTACTTTTGGGGAAGAACTACTTCAGATGTTTTTCTTAACACGACTATCGATGGCTCATATTAATTCGTTGGACTGGCGGAGGGTGAATTTCTTAAGTTCATTTATATTAATTTTACTGTGCATTGAAACATAATATTTTCTTAATCCTGTTGTGAAACCGATTAAGAAATTTATAGTTTTTGAAATATTTTTGAAGCAACGCTGAGAGGGGGTCCGTGTAGATAAGATGTTGAAAGTTCAATGTATTCTTTGTTTGTAACGATATGAACTGTGAGTGGAAAATTCTTCAGCAGAGTGTGTAATATGGGGTTAACTTGTGTATCAGTATCTTGACCCAAATTAATGCTTACAGGCAAATCCATAACAGAGTTGATACATGGCGGATAATTTAATGTTTAAAAGATACACATTTAGTTTTTCAGTTTTTTTTTTGTATGTTCATCTGTTATGCTGTGAAAGGAACGATTTACTTTAGTTTCTTTTTTATTTTGTTGCTCATATTTGTGAAATTCAAAATTATTATAAGACGATGGAAAAGGATTTACTATAATTCCCCTTTTCACCTCGAATTTAAGTGATTTTCTTCGCTTTTTGGGTGTAAGAAAACCAGCAGCCAAAAGGGTATAGAGTTTATTCAGAATGGATCAATGATGTTAGTCTTTTTTTCCTGTTCGTTGCTCTCTTACCTTTAATAAAATGTAGTCGATGTATGAAGACGATATTGAATTGAGTGTTTTAATGCTTTTTGTGTGAGGAAATTGTTACTTTTAGGGGCCTTAGATCGGATATTAAATTAAATTGTTTTCGTAACCTCTCTCTTTCGTTTTGGATAGTGAAACTCTTAGGCATTTTCTGTTTGAATTATAATGAACATCTTCTTTTCCTCTTAATTTTTAATATGAAATCAATTCATTTAGTTTACTATCACCTATCGTGTAGAACACGTATCAAATTATATTCAATGGTGAAATAGAATACCATTCAGTTACAGTCTCTTGATTAAGTATCAGTACGTCATTGTTAGTTCAATTTTTTTTGTTTGTCTGTTGTTGTGGTTCATCTTTTTGGACCAAGAATTCGTTACAATTTCTTGGGGACACTGAAATCTGAAAAAAAGGTAAAATTAATTAGATTTGATTAAACGTGTTTCAAGGGCAACCTTTTACTTTATTTTTTCATACTTTGGCTTCATTCCCTCTTGATTTTATTCGTATTTTTATATTAGATTTATACGTTCGATAACGACAGATAGAGAGAGGAAGGAATTGTATTTTATAGGAAAAAAATCTTGTTATCTTTTTGTATCGTTCATTTCGATTTACTTTTTATTCAGGTATATTACATTTGGATACGGATGTGAAATGAATATAGAAAATGGTATCGGATTGTCTGTTTTTCTTGTATTGTGTTAAGGCTATCGGTTTTCACTGGGGCCTATCGATCAAATTGGGTATTGTATTCTTAAGAAAATTACAATGTGTATTTTTATCCAAGTTAAATTCGATGCTTTTATGGAATTATGTCAACTAGAATACAAAGGAGAAAATGTCCATATATTGTGTTATTAATTGATACATATTCGGTTACAAATGATAAAAATATGTGTAAATTCATCTTTTTCTTGTGTCCAATGAAAGGTTTCTTATTTGTACCATGACACAAGATCGCACTATGTTCAATGTAATTTTTATATTTTCATCGTATTTGTTGTTAGACAGAGTTCATTATAGAAACAATTGATGATAACAGACAGATTCAGAGTAAAAGAGATGGAAAATGAGATTCAATAAATTTAATGCCCCAAGGATTCAATGACACGATTTCATAATATTTTTTTTGTTGCCTTCATCAACTAATTCCATTATTTTTATTCATAAAATACACACTACAAGGCACTGCTTCTGTCTCTGAAAATATTTATTCACTGATGTTTTTGGTCCCCACCGATTTTATGATGCTGTTCTCATGTATCAGACCGATCGAACCATTGTATTTGCTATAGTAAAAGAGAGATGTTAGAGACAAGAGAATAGAATAAATCGTGGGGGGATGAAAAATATTGCCAAAAACCAAAGTAAGATATTGTTAATAACATTGGGAAATTTGATGGCGGGAGAAATGGTATGGTTACAATTCTTAAGTTTTCATATAGAAATAGCTCCAATTTTTATCATCGATGTAATATGGAATTTATGATATACTCAACAGTCATAAGACTAAATCAGTAGATGGAACATCTAATGTATTTCGCGTGGTCTTCCGTTTAGATTTAATCGATTTTATATATTTTTTGTTCTTGTTGTTATTATTTTATGTGATGAAACAATTCGTTTTGTATGACACTAAAAAAAAAATAAGGCCTCAACATAAGAGATATGTTGAACTAAATCACCCACCTTCGATGGCATGGTATGGTATATTCTACCCGGATACCGAAATATCTGATATCATTTTAATTGGATTTGAACCATTTAATGTGATTAGATTTTACTTCACCGGCTTTAAAGGTTCGCTTTGTTACTTAAATTTTGTTTTTTCTCCTTCGAAATAACTGATTTTTATGATTTCAGATAAATTTATGTTTTTATACATTTTTTGTTTTGTCTTCTTCATGTCTTTATTTATGAATCCGGTATTGTTGCTTAATACCCATGGATTTAGCTAATGATTTCAGATCATATCTCTCATTTATACTGGCTTGTTCTCTTTAATACGAATAGAAGACAAGGAAAAATTAATTCGCTTTAAATTAAATGTAGTCAGAGAGAATTCATTGACATTTTCTTTACGTAGTTTTACTGTTTTGGGGTGTACATATAATGGGGACCAATAAATGAAATGAATATTGAATATTTTTCGTGTATATGATTCCATATTCATAATTTTATTCTCATTTTTTTTTGTTTGTTGTTGTTATTGTCAGTTATAATTTTATCAGTTTTATAAATGTTATATAGTTGACTGGTCGATTGTGTATTCATCTGTGTACAATAACATTAATTTTAATCAAATAAGTTGGAAAATTTTTGCGCATAAATTGAATGTTACAAGTTTTGACCAACGTAAAACAGAGAAAAAAAAAATGAGAATAATTCAGTGATTTTTTTTTTTGTATTATAACGAGGGCAGCATAAAGTCAGTAGCAATTGATAATAAAATTTACCAAAAATTCACATTTATGATGTGTGACCTGAGGTTTATTTCATAATTTTTTATTTTTTGCATTTAATTTTGTTGGCGGTTCCACTACTATCTACTTTCATCCATTTTTAGTTATAAATTTTAAATTATTGGAACATTTTAAATACCACAGAATATCCTAGGGATTCTAAAGCAATTGGGTGGGGGTGGATGATGGGGACAGGTTTATACTATGAAACGATTTATTTGCAACGATGAAAATAAATTATAAAATTTTATTTAGTATACAAAAGCGTGTTATTTTTCATTTGGCTGGTGGTTCGGGTAGGAAAATCGGTTTTGATTACAAATATTCGCGCGCGACACACACACAAATTGTGTGCTTTATCATATTGTGTGTAATGTTTTAATAGTCACACAAAATCTATAATCAAAAGTACCAAAAACGTTGCCTTACCAGAGAACACTGAGAGAGAGAAACAGAGTGTTCAGTGGGGCATGTAAAGTCACCCCCGTTTATTATTTGTGATAGATTTTGTACTATAGCGAGAGGTGGTTTATAATGGATGTGTGGGAACAACACCATTTTTAAATCACATCGGTTAGAATGAAAAATTTTAGAAATTTATCTCTTGTGTTTTATGTTGTGATGATGCTTTGGTACTATGATACGATATTTTTGTTAATTTAAAGTAACCAATTGACTTTAAATGTTATGAATAATAGAAAATTTTCCAACATTTTTGCGTAATTTCAGTTTTTTTTATTTGGTGAAACCAATTTATATTCGCAACCGAAATTAAAATAAAAAATAGTGAAACATAAACGCACATAGAGATTGTGTTTAACTTTAAAACTAAAATTTGTTCAGTTTAAATGTTGATTTATGTATTGATATGCGTGTGGAAACCAAACATTATAAATTAGTAATAAAACCGCTGTATTTATTCATTCATGGTGCGTGAAAATGTTGCACTGTGGTAGATAGAAAACGGTTTTTTTTGTTCGTCTGCATATATGTATGGTGTATGGTGTTTTTGTACTATTTGTTGATGTGGTATTCATAATTAAAACCACCATCACTTGTGCTATACAATATATTTCAATTTAAGTTTTTCCTTTTATTTTGTTTTATTTGTACCTATACCATATGAATGTGGGGATGGGGGTTACAGTTTTATAATAACGGATTCTAATATCTTTACATAAATACAATATTCTAGTCATACGTACATGTGTGTGGTGCGGTATTAATAATATGGTTGATGGGAACGTTGTGTATTGAAAAACTTTTTTAGGTAATTAAAGTCAATATTGAATAAAATCAAATGAATTCACCATTATATTGGAGTTGTTGGCTGGTTTGATAGATTTGAAAAGTTTACTGATTGTAAAACTCACTTGTTCTCCGGTGAGATGATTCTCTAATGAATTTTAAGGGGTGTTATGCTACTCTGTGTATGAATTTTCAGGAATAAAATAAGTGATGTATGGGGTTTATACTATGTACCATTGATTACTGAATACCGTTTTGGGAATACTTTATTCCATTGAAATAATCTGAATAACTAATAATTATGATCTTCTTACGGTTTTCGTTTTCCACATAAATAGAATCATTCAGTTGATGAGTAATTTTCCATATAAAATCAAAGTATCTTCATCATTTTATAATTTTCAAACCGAAGAAAAAATAAAGAAGAAATTCTGATTTGTTTGCTTTTTGCGTTTGTATAACTTTCGATTTCTTCTGTGAAAGCCTGAAGAAAAAGAAATATTAAAAACTTGAAATACAACAGTTAATAATCTCGATACAATGTAATACTGTTATGAAATCATTATGTAAGATGTTATTATAGGTATTCGTGTGTTTTTAGAATCCATTGGTGTTATTTTTTATGTTAATGAGCTTTCACAGTATTAAGGTAAAAACAAGAAATGATATAACAAGAAAATATACACCGGAGCATCTTATATTTAATTCTAATCTGATTCACTAAGTATAAATTTCTGTTTGTGTATTGAGGAAACCAATGATTTTCTAGGTGGAAGGGAATAAAGTTTTCAACATGGGGAAAGTTGTCTAATTAACTTGGCCAAAAATAGAATTAGCAATGGTATTTGCTACGTTTTTTTTGCATCTAAACATCATCTATTTGATGGCATTGAATATTGCCGAATATTCTGTTGCATATTATAGATGTTATGTTCTATGTACTTTTATTTCGATATAATTTTGTTCAAGTGTAGTGAACCCAAAAAAAACAAAAATATTCTGTCTACTGAGTTAACCAGCATCTCATCAATGGATAAATTTGGTTTTTGTTCTTTGAAAGAATTTTTTTATTTTTTGTTGAAATTCCTGTTAAAAGTATAATGAATTGCAGGAATATTTTCATTCAAATTGTATATGAATTTATGATACAACATATGACATTTATAACATATTTTTTATTTTGGGGATCTCGTTGTAATATTTTGGAATTATTACTTATGTGTAGTCGGTGGTATTTGGGTGGTGATACTGTTAACTGGGTTGAAAAATATGAGAGGCAAAAAAAAAAAGAATTACAATTCAGATAAAATGGAATTAAAAGTGAGTTCTTTTGCATATCCAGTCCAATATGATTTATATAAATGTGCTCTGATTTTACAGTTGGTTTAAATTTAAAACATATTTTTGGTGAGACTATGAACATACATCCACGTATATTTAATATTTATCTTGATGGTTTGAGAATATAAAATTGTTGGGCCCATTTGATTCATCCGTTGGTATAAATTCCACCCTAATTGAGTGGAATTTTTTGGTTAATTTCAACTGAAATTACATTTCACTGTCATTCTTTATTTATCAGATACGCATAATTTATGATATAAAACTCATCGCCAGAATAATTATAGATCTATGAAAAATGTTTTCTTTTTTTTTATTTGAATATTTGCGAATTCTTTTTTCTTATTTTTTTTTTACAATTCTGAAATACCATCACTTTTGATTACGGCGAATCTGTTTAATAATTTACATCGACAAAAGAATGAAATTTATCGACAGGATACATTGAAGTTGTCAATTTAAATATTTCATGCAGAATTATTTTATCAGTAAATTATATAAATTATGTAACAGTTTAGATGATGAAGTTCATTGAAAGGGAATGATGGAAGTTTCGATTGACTTATTGGTGTATTAGTTAATGTAAATTATGTGTTATTGGTTTAGCTGAGAATAATGTTACCCGTAGACTGTGTAATGAGTTACAATAGTTGAAATGCTGTTAGTTGAATCTGCTTACGAATTCTGGAAAAGTTTAAAGTAGAGCTTACCTGTCCATACATACCGAATGTTTGGGTTAATAATGAAGATGGTATGGATACATATCTGTCTAAAGAATATTTTATTAGATCTAATACGATATATTGAAATAAATCGCATTACTGATTTTCCCGTCGAATAAAATAAAAGAGAAAGCAAAAAAATTGACATTTGAAACAACAGATTTACATAAATTTTCATCTGTTTTTCCTCGGTTTATGTAATATTGATTCTGAAGTGGTGCGAAGCATGTGTTCGTTTTGGGTAAGATTGTGACTAAAGAGAAGGATAGCATATGTACATACAGAATAAAATTCATATGAATTTCAATGATGATTTTGATTCCGGAAAAATGGTTGGTAACAAACAATATAAAATCTGTATTTTTATGTAAACGTAACATAATGGACGAATGCTGTTTTCTTTTTCCTTTCCATTTTTTTTTTTTATATTTTCTAAGTGAAATGGTTGGTGAGAAAAAAAAAAAAAAAAACGAAAACCGCGTGATGCTTTTAGCTTCAAGTATTAAGTGTAATGAAATTACAATTGAATTTGACGGTAATCCCTTGGCCCTTTTTCTTTTATTTTTTTTGCTTCCTCATCTTTATTGGGGAAATTCAAATTTGAATAAAAAGGAAAGGAAAAAATAAAAGTGATGGAGACGAGTAAACAGAATGGATAAGAAATGAATATTATGAGATTCCATACATGTCTATTTGTATAAGGATTTATGAATTGAATTATTTCAAATTTCTATGGGCGATTTTTATTTTATTTTGGTTATCCATAGATGTGGGGAAAAGACCAAAAGGAAAATTGAATAGATTTTATGTATGAGTGGAATGATCTAATATAGAATATTCAAAAGAAATTTTATTCAATTGTGGCTAAATCCCCCCAGTATTTCTTTTTCTATTTTAAATAATTGGATCTTGTTTTTTCTGTATCTTTGAACTATCATCACAATTACCTGGTCCAAAGTCCAGGTTAGTTATGAACAACTAAGGATATGTAATTTAGAATATTTTCAAATGTTTATTTTCGCAGAAGAATTCTCGTGAAAAATATTCCTTTCATTATAAAATTGTTATTCTTTTCATCTTATTTCGGTTTTAATTTTGAATGTGAGTTAGTTCGTTACGTGTATGGTTCTACATACGACGTTGTTATTATCATATAAGCGATGGTGATGAGGTTATGCTCATATAATGAGTTGAAAATGAGATGAAGTTTGACTGAATAAATTTTTTTTGGGTTTGTTTTACTGTTATGGAATTCAAATATAACGAACAGAAAACTGTTTGGTATATCTGAGATGAATAAAAAAAATAAAATTCTGTTTTACATTGAATATAATGGGTGCAAATGAGAACAAAATAATGAATTTGATATCTCTTTGAATTTAGATGGTAACCATTGTTGGGTATGATGTTGATTTTGACTTAGTTCTTTGCTTTTATTTTTTTCTTGTCTCGTTTCTATTTGAATTTTATTCGGAAAACAATATATTGAAAAGATAACAGATAAAATAACGTGATACACTAAACATGAGTGGAAGGAAGAAAAATAAAATACAAAAGAATTGTTCTTAAACAATCAATTGGTGTGTTGTTTTCTTGGTGATATGGTTATTGGAAAAGGACGAATATAGTGGATCCCCGACTGAATATGAAAAGTCGTGTAAGAGATAGAACGAAAATAGAAAATACTGAAAGGAAAGAAATATCAAATACATCTAAAGCCTTGCCGTAACATAACACGATTCAATGTGTGCTCAACGTTTCAACACATTAAGTTATGATAACATCCATTGAAGAGGATATGCTGTGCCACTTGTAACATATGTTACGATAAGAATTTTTCTTTAAGTTTCAATCGGATGATATGTTCGGTGTCTTTTTCTTATTTTTTTGTGTTAACTTTTATACTTTTTTATTTTATCTACATACATTCGCCTTCATCTTAAGTTAAATATTGAACAATTTTCTGTATTTTTATTTTTTCGGATGTATTGCATCAATTTAAGTACTGTTTTTTTTAGAGTATTGTAAAGCTTTTCTCCTTTCCTTGTTTTTCTTTTCTTTTATTTTTTTTGTGAAAAAAGGGAATGATAACATTATGTTTTCTTGGGTTGTAATTCTATGAATAGGGCGCGATGATGCTTCAAAGAATAAATATTTTTCTAAAGCCGTTGTAATTGCAGTACTCAAAAAATGAAAAAAAGCACTCTTTTTTTTGTATTCACTTGGTCTGTAGAATTTTGGTTTGTACGTTGTTAAGATTAAATTCGTCATGAAAAATCAAGGGCAATTCAAATGGTTTAGTGAATGTATGTTTCAAGGCGTTTAGAGCAAGGCAAAGCAAAGCATTAAAAAAAAAGGAAAGTGACGTAGAAGCAAAGTGCTTTTAATGGATTCTGATACACGATGTGAAGTGGTATGCGAATGTTGAATTAAATTGAAATTAAATTTCATTATTATAGTTTAGATGCGAAGAAAATGTAATATTTGATATCAACGAGAGAAGAGCATAAGATGTAATGTAAATAGTATGTCCAAATGATGAATATTATGTTGAGGTACTTAGAGTGGATACCTGTGATGTGAAATATCATCCGTTCATATTACAATAATGTCATATAATTCAATTTACTCTCATATCAATATAAATGTAAAGAAATACCTTTTGTCCTGTTTACCTTGATATGTTACGGTTATCAATTTATTCAGCTGAGGGCGTATTTTTACCGTAAGCACATCACTATCATCGTTTTTTTTTACCTCTTTTTTTTATGTGTTTTCATCATGTTGGCAATTCGTTATTCATGTAATTTTATATATTGAGTGAAGCCAAATATGAAATTTCATCGACTACCTTGTACGTTGCTGTCTTTTTTACTGGGGTGGTATTTTTGATAGCCTAAGAACCAAATAACATGGTAATGTCAAATTTATTGAAATATTGTATTTTATTTCTTATCAGTTTGATCGGAAATATGAAAAATAAAAAAAAAAAAAAACGAAATTTCTTTTCTGGAACGTAATAAGAAGGGGAATACCTATTCGATTGGGAATCACTCTGCATTTTTTTTTCTTACTTTTGTATACAAATTTATTATCATTTTTTTTTTTTCTTTTCTTCTGTTAATACATAAAATTGCGACCAAACATAGAAAAGAAATGTTGAAAACATAAATGTGTATTCAATATTCAACATATTTGAATGAAAATATAAATTTTGTTTTTCTTCTTCTATGACATGCGTGTATTATGGATATTTTCATCTATAATATTGTCCTACTAATGTTATATTAACGTCATAAAGTTTATATTCAATTTTTATTTTATATTTTGCTGTTCTATAAGAGGTATTGTAAGCGAAAGAGTAGAAAGAAAGTTTTATGCAATTTGTCTGACGAAAAGTATTGACGAAGTTATATTTCTTAAAGACCGCAATGGGCTAGAATTTGAAGTCCATTGAAAATATAAATAAAATAAATTCCCTCAAGGGAAGCGTTTTTCTGTGGGCGGCGGGTGGTTGGGTGGTTTTCAGAGAACCAAGAAAAGAATGAAGAAAAATACCACGATAGAATTTTATCTACTCACCATAATGAGGCTTTTAGTGCTAAAACCCTTTTTTTTTGTTCGCTTGATTCGTATCGTGTATGCAAATTTTTATTTCATCCTTTTTTGTTGTTTTTGTATCCATCAAAGTACACAGAATGTTGTTTTATTCGGTTGTATGTGGTGTAAGGAACCGTTTTTTGTTTTTTTGTTTTTGGCATGTAGTAAACATTGTTGCGTATTAACAATTCTTCTAGTCAATATTGAACATTGGTTCAACGACTTGAGAATGGTACGGTCCAGTAAAATAAAACTAATAACACATAAAATACACAGAGATTCAATGTTTAATAAAATACAGAGTAGCCCAATGAACATAAAGGTACAAATATTCTGTTTTTTACAGAAAATGGTTGGGTAAACCGAAACTATAAAACCAAAAGTTATGTGTGTGTATGTGGATTGAGTCAAAGACGGTAGTGGTCCGGGATCATTTAGTCCTTTAACCTAATTTCATCCATTTATCTTGGATTAAGAAGTTCGTTGCTTTTTATTTTTACATTTGGTTGTCTTTGATTCAAAGTCCTAAAAATATGTTGGATATAAAATTGTCTATGTACCATCCAACACTACGAGATGAGTCCAATTTTTCTTTTGTTATTCCATATAAACGATGTAGAAATCTTATGATCCTTATAATTTTCATCGTATTTTATACTTTTATATTATTCCATGATGAGTTTTCTTAGTTTACATTAAGCAGAGGCTGCTTTTCTTGGTGTGTAATAATAAAAGTGAAAGAAAATCGTTGAGAACATATAACACATCATATTCTCTACTGCACGATAGAATCGAATGTTTAATATTAAAGGTATAATCAAGAAGATACGATGTTATTATACATTAATGTAATTATACTGTAAAGAAACATATTAAGTTAGTTATTCATGATATTGAGTTGGTTTTAAACTTTAAACGGAATATGATACATGTGAATATTGGATTTGATCTCTTAATAGTCAAAATTGATGAGCTTGTGAGTATAACGTGACGTTGTCAATGTTAAATCAATAAAATGACTACAATGTTAACAGTCTAATGAATTCAATCTCATGTTGTACTTTGTGTCGGATTATTTGCCATCATTTTTCGCATCTTATGATGTTGTATGATAGTTGATCGTTGACTATGTGGCATTTGATTGTATCGTTTAGTATTAAAATATTCTCACCCGTATAGTTGAATGACAATAGTTTTAATTTCCTTGAACCGCATTAAAATTTTCTGAAAATTCTCTTGAGACTTTTGTGTTTTACCTCAACACTTTGTGAAAATGGTGTCTTTGTAATTAGACATAATTAATACTCATTATATGTTGAGTATGTGTATGTGTGTCTGCGGTCACATATACTTGAATAAATTATTCGATAACAAGTTGTTAAGATGTCAAACTTTTATGAACATTATGTTATTATTAATAAATTTTTTTGCACTTCAATATTCATTAGCATGTTTTAATTGGTACATTAATCGAAGGTTAACGAATAACAAAAAAAAAAAGATGTTGTTATAAGTAGCTCAAAGTTATGCTTTTTGTTTTAACAAATTGAATAACAATGATATGGTGTTGTTTTTAATGTCAGGTGTTTCATCTAACACACACACTAATGGATGTTCAAAGCAGCAAATAGAAAAAAATTTGTTGTTTTTGTAACTGAATTGCGGGTGGCGACAATCAATAGTTCATGAATGAGTTTTCTATTTTGGGTTTTTCCATTTAAATATTCAATTGCACATGAAAATAAAAATTGGAATATGGAATATTACGCTTCACTGCAGTTAAAAGTATAACACTTCATACGGAGTGTGTGCAATAATATTTATTGAGTGAATAAAATATGAGAATACCATAAATATCTACAATATTTCCTATGAATATTCGTTTCACATTATTATCATGAAAACGCCAGAAAATGGACTATGTAAATGTGGGTGAGAATGGTCATGGGCTGTACAACAATAATGGTGAGCAGAATGGCACGTTGGACACAAAATAATAACTCTACATTCATGGCAGTTTTTTCCTTCGGGCAATTTTCTTCTCTGTTTTCTTTCTCCTAATATCTACTTATGGAGTGGATAGTGTACACACATTAAATGAATTATGTGTTATATGAAACTCATATGCATATGTGATTCTTACCAAAGTATTTTTTACCAACTAAAATCGAATACAATTATGACCATAGAAGTTTTCTTTTCTCTTCGTTTATTTAATATCAAGCGCCAGTGATCATAATATACCGTTTTACTATACACTAGACACTATAGATTATAAAATATTAAGTAAATAAAATAACACACCCCACCTACCCCATCAGAACCGAGGAAAATAACAAGGAAATATTGTTATCTTTCATACGTCGCCTGTGTGAAACATAATTTTCATAATAATAATATAAAGCACTGATTCACTTTTTATTTTATATTTCATATATTTTGCGTTTCTCTTTGGTATGTGTATGGTACGGTGTTGCCTTTTGTTTTTATTTCCCATTTTGGAAAAACACGGAAAATAAGAGACTGAAAGAAGAGCATAGGTTACGTTCATAAATATTTTTGTGGAAAATTGTATTTACCCCGTATGCTAATGCTCTGCTCTGCGTATGTGTATGTATGTGCAATACGATAGAGTGAGCCTGTTGGCTGGTTGGGGGGTCGTAGGAGGTGAAAGAGGACTATTACTGTGCTTAGTAACTGTGGCACAAAGTACATTGACTTGTATGTGTTGTAATAAAGTCAAAAATATTGGTGTGCCGACATCATAGTGGTATGTTACCGATCCAATAGAGTGAACTGCATGGGGGTCTCTCCTGTAACCGTCAGTTATTTTTGGCCTTTTTTTTATTTCATTTTTATTTTATTTTCTTTTTTTTTTTTCGATCTGCAACCCCCATTTAATGTTACACATCATATGAGTGTAATACTTTTTTTTTTATATATTTTGCATACTTATTAACACATGAGAGAAACAGAGAGAAAATAAAGAATTAAATTACATTATGTAAAAATTTAAAACAGCAAAAAAGCATAATAAAATAATTTTCATAAAACAAGATGGTCTTAGCACATAATTTACTTATTAAATTTACATTTTATGTACACATATTGAGTAATATAATGGTGTTACATATGATATTATTACACTGTGATAAATAAATGGAGTTATTCTCATATTTTTTTTTAGTCGTTTTATTATGTCTCGGCTATTTTGTTGTCATAATTCGATGGATATGAAGGTGATGAGAATATAAATGTAATTGAAATGAACACTTAAGAACATGAAAAATTATAATAAAACAGAAATGTTTTAGGAAACATTTTATGTTTTGTTGGGGTTGAAAATCATAATATTAAAATATTTATTTTTTATATTTTTTAATTCGTTTGCGTATTTGATTTTGATATGGGAAACAGTAGAAAAGAGTTACCGTGATTTGAAGTATTATGGAAATGAAGTAGGGAAATGAATGATAATCTGAAGAGATGATTCTAATGGAAATATTATTTTAATTTATATCATGATTTTAATGTGTGTTGAATTGTATTATTATTAATAGAAATATGATTATACTTGACTCTCCTCTAGATGTATTGTATGTAAAATGGTGTCAATGTACGAGTAGATTAAATGTAATTGAATACGATAGCATTGATTTTGTTGTTTATTGGTGTTGAATTCAATTTTAAATTAATGAGATATCATCTATTTTATCTAACGAATGAATCTTTTTTTTTTTTATTCTAGGAAATACATCCAGATTGTTGAATCAACAACAATTATCAATATCAGATAATGAATAGTGATTCTACCACTTCAGGATAAAATTTAAAACAAAACAAAAAAATAATGTTCCAGTGAATAAATTTGATTGAAATATATTGGATTTCATTGAATAAAAAAATTTGTAGTGAAACTAGTTGGGCAATGATATGGAAAAGAATTTAATAATTTAATTATTATTAACCTGACAGATGAAGTCAAGTTAATCTCCATTGAATTAAAATTGAAATTCAATTAATCCCTCCTTATTACCCAATCACTAATTATTCACATCAACAGTTACCAATTGATTATCCACAACCAAATAAAAGGAGAAAAAAAGTGTTTTATTTTTTTTTTTTTTAAATTAAATTCACACCTGGATTCGTATTTTATTTGTGTCGCGTTTTATTTTGATGAATTATTGTTTTTATTCGTTGCTTTAAATTGAGTGAATGTGAATCAATTTTTTTTATTTGCAACATCAATTGATTAAAGTAATAAAGGGAAATAAATCGTTCCTTTAGTAAAAACCAAACCCCAGGTAGTGCGAGAATTGGGTGTGTGACAGTAGTGATGTCCAATAGGATTGTTGATTGTGATAAAGGGACACTGTGGAATAGTTACTGTAATGCATATGGTTACCACAAACAAAATTCAAATAATCGTAATAGTGTTAAACGTGTAATGAAAACACTATTGATTAAGAAATGCCATCATAATTCGATACATCACAAACAAATAATAAATCGAATATCATCTGTGACGATGATTTTAAGAACTTTTAATAATAGTGGCTTAACATTTCTTATGTTATTATTATTTGGTTTATTATCAACGACCAATTTATGCTCAGCTATAGAAAATAATAAAAATTTATTGAACGATGATCATGTAGTGGACGTAACACGTCAATCACGGACAATTGAATATTCAAATTATACCGATTATTATGATGGATTAATAGATACAGATGCAAATATTAGAGTTAAACGACAACCAATTTATCAAAATGAATTTGCAGTTTATATACCAAATGGTGCTGATGTAGCTAATAGGATAGCTGACAAATATGGATTTACCAATTTAGGACAAGTAAGTTTCTTCTTTTTTTGTTAATTTTAGAATTTTAAGTGAAACAATTATAAATTGGTTGACCGGAAATCAATGTTGTTTAATTCTTACGGTATTCCATGATGGAAGTACTGAAAAACCGGAAAAAAAAATTTCATTTAATTCTGATGATTTTTGGTTTTTATTCATCAATGTGTGTCATCAGAAATTCAATTATGAATAATGGATATGATCGTTTCGATATCGAATTATCAATTTTGTTTCATATAAAATCGATCAAAATTATAAAATAGTGGACACATGAAATTCATTCTATTCAATTGTTCCCTTCATGACTGATGGCTAATAGAGATTGTGTCATTTCTATAGAATATGATGTGTTAGTCGTTTTTTTCTATGTGATTCGAAATACAATTAAGTTCATTATAATCAAAGAAATCATGTGTTACGTGTGCATAATTGTTTCATGACAATGTATTGAATTTTTTATTTTAATTTTGTGGTTAACAATGACACTAACGTTTAATCAATACAGTCGGATTAAATAAACGAGACTACAGAGTCACTACTTATGAATGTTTTATGCAAACTCCATATAAAGTACAGTGAGACAGAACAAAAAAGTCCCCCATCAGATGACTTTTAATAAGAGATACTGCGGCAACTTGAATGATTATAAAATGAATTAAAAAAAAACAACAACCAAAGATCCAAATGCTGGATGAGTGATACTTCATTGAATATTTGATACGTAAATTACAGGTACAAACAATTAATTAATTCTCATTTTTGTTTGAAATTGAATACACAAACAACAGAGGTGAAACTGTAGACGATTGTTCACTAACATTATGTGGCTAAGGGTGGGGGGCACAGTAAAACAGCAGCTACTTACGTGACTCTCAATTAAGTGTAATATGGAGCCGCCGTGAGTGTATCGTATTTAATGTTTTTTTTTCGGTTTGTTTACGATTTGGAATGCAAAAATTAAAATAAAAAAAAAATTGACGTGCTGCCCAAGTGGCCTCATCGAATACGACGATAATGAAGTGATATAGTGAATACTGTGACTGAACTGCAATATGCGGTTTTAATTGTAGGATTCGCTATGCTATCATGATTTTTGTTATTCACAAATTACATATAAATTGTGTAATCCATAAAGCTTAGTCGTCTGAATCCTCTTCAACATAGTTCCCTCATATACATATAAACTATACTCACCGGATTGTATTTATTGGTATGAATTTATATTTATAGATTTTACAATGTGCCATTGATAATAAAATTGAGTACGGGTCAAATATAAAAAGCTCTTTATAAATTCTGTATGGGATTGTTGTTAATTCATAGAGACATGATGACAAGGGCAATGTAAACAATTATATTATACACTTATGGTAAACGATTTACTCCAGCTGACAAAATGTTGAAAAAACGAAAAGAAGAAAACCATTAAAACACGCATAAATATTGAATTTTAATAGGAAAGTCAAATAAAGAAATTCTAACTAGCAAGAGAATTATTAGGCGCCGTGTCGGTGAATTCTTAATATTGTGGGTGTACCAGCCAGGAGGATAGCCTCCGTTTCCAAATGATATTCATTGTATACTTTCGTTTATTGACTATGTGGTGTCAGGTAATACACCGTAGACAATTTATCTACGTGTTATTGAAGCAACATAGAGAAAACAATAAGAAAACTTGATAGTTTTGTTATACAGTTCACTTGTGTATGAGCTAAATGATATTGTTATGAGCTTTTTATAGCTGAGAATATAACAGGTCCATATTGTAATCAAATAATCAATCGATCCTTTTGTTTTTGTGCGTAACGTGTCTTATGGATGATGACCAGGTATTGTTATAGAGATATCGTCTATTAGTTATTGAATATCAATATGTTTATACAGGTAGTTGATGATGTTGGTTGAGTGAAATTCATTGTTTTTGGTCGAAACGTTTAAAATTCAACAGAGTTGATATACGAACAGAAAAAGTGTTTTGTATTAAGGATGTGTTGAATACTCAACATATTTATCAATTCCATACATTGTTCTGTTTATATCTCAAACGTATTGGATGATAATTAAAGTATTCAATTGATACAGTGGCCATAGTTGAACCGTCTGTCTATGAACTTTAATGAAACTATTTTCATTTCATATAAACACTGTGATTACATAAAAATGTTAACTGTCATCATAAATTAATACAATTGATGTTATGAATATTCTTCTATGTTTTATTAATAATTATTCAAGTGGTCTGATGTCATTGAATCATAATTGAAATGCAACCAAATAAAAAGTGGTTTTCATTTTTAAGTATTTTCCAAAAAGTTATTATTGAATTGTTTATTTGTTTTTATACTTATACTTTAAACTTTGTTTATTGTATGAACAAATGAATGAAAATAATAAAAGAAAAGAGTATTTAATTGTTTTAATAACATTTTCAAATATTCCGTTGTCATATAAAAATGAAAATAACGATGAAGTTAATCTTGACGAGGTAATTAAATAGTGGTGAACGCTCTATCATCATTTATGTTTAATTGTTCTATGTAATCATCAGTTTTTTTTTATGATTTTTGCATAATCATTTCGATGATTCAAATAAAACATTAAAATTTTAAAATAAATTTTATGAAAGCCATATCATGCGCAAAGATATTTAAAATAAAAATTTTGTATCAAATTTGTTTTATTTTTATTATTATTTCATTTGTATTATGATTTTAAACAGAATTGCAGAAAATAACAAGAGGGAGAATACCTTTTAATGGCAAATGATATTATATAATTTATATTTAATTTCACCTTGAAGTTGTTGTATAGTGAACATTAAATTTTTGTGTTATTAAACATTGAGTATGAGCTGTTTTGTGCATTTAAATTTTAGTGGTTTGTTGTCTAGAGTCAAAAATTTGTTGCACAAAGCAATAAGGAAATTCAAATATTTGCAATTAAGTTGTTTGTTTTAACATTAATTTTTTTTTTTTTTGTTTTCGTGTTTCATTAGAAATCTCATTTGTTTATTCACTGTACTTAAATGGGGGAGAAAAATAAAAAAATTATTTTCATTCATATTAATAGAAAAACATAAAAGTATAGAGAGACGTGATTATGTTGAGGTGAAAAACTAATTTCCATTGTAGTAAAACATTTAATTGTATTTAGTATTTTGCAATGTTTTTCCCTTTATTATTTGATACTTTTTTTTTTTTGGTAAAAATTCCATTAGAATGTTTCAGATTAGAAAATAATAATAATGTTTAGTTGTATGTTTTGTACAATGGTACAAAGGTAATTATAAAATGTGTATAGAACAGGTCACAGTATGTTGTTAATGAGTTTTTTTGTTTCTTTTTAAAGTTTTCTAATGATCAATCACTATCACTTTTTTTTTTGTTAGTTGGTTTGTTTACATTTCTGTTTTAAAATGTATTTCAAATTAACCGTGAAGATGTGAGTGATTTATTATCAAAGTCACTTTCTGGTTAGTTTACTTAATCATCCAATAGTAATTAAATGTTAATCAATTGGACCATGACGGGATCTTGTTAATTATATTTTGGAGGTTGAACAAATTTATTGGTTTTCATATTGGAAACGGGGAGAGAGATGAAACCATTAAGTTTTAATTCCCATTCTATTGAACGTTTGAAATATTTTTTTTTTTTTTTTTTTATAAATTTAAATTCCGTGATGGTTTTCCATTAAATATTCATTGAATCATTTTCCATCCATTAAAATTGTTAAAATTTTCTATTTTTGATTCTTTGTGAGAAATTTCAACACTTTCTACATTGATTTATGGATAAAATTCAATGGCATTTGGTGTGAAATAGTCATTTAATGGACCATTAATGTATTTTACCTGGCTATATCTCGTTTATATTTAATTGTAACGATTATTTCAAATGTATAATGAAACTAAATGAAATAAGCATCACGTTATTTTCACAAACTAAATGTTAGTCTATTTGAACATTAGATGATGTTGTGTTGATTTAAGAAAACTGGTCCACTATTATATAAGTTGATTTATCCATTGAAATTGATTGCTTTCTCGAATTGTGCCAATATAATCCGATCATCATTTGAAAAAGAAACACAATTTCAATAATTAGAGTCACGATAATACTAAAAATAAATAGTGAACTTGACTTTTAATAGTGTTCACTCTCTTTACTTTATGGACTGGGGGGTAGAGGCCACTCTATAGGCAATATGAATTGGTTGTCATACCAAATAGTAGATAATATGATGGCCTATATGAATGACCTTTTATCTTTTCTTATAAATCGTATAATATTATTTACAAATGAGACAAATTCATCATTTGAATCCGACATTTGGTAGCGCATAGATAAGATGAATGGTCATCATCACGTGCATTTCATGTTTGTTTGCTGTTTCTTTTTTTTTTATTTTTGGGTTAAACTGACTTGGTTTTAATAGGATATGAGATGGTTTGTGAGGGGGAGTTTACGTTTCATAAGTCTTTAAAGAAGAGCGGTGAGCTCAAGTTTGCTTATGTGTGAAAATTAATCAATGTGGTACCGTTTTTATGATACACTTTTAGGACTCTGGTTTTATTTGTAGTTCAGTTATGCGGGGGTGACTTCTTCTTGTTGCCCATAATCACAGAGTCCAGAAATAGAAGGAGATCGTTAACGTAATAAGATGTTCTGACAAATAGTTTTGAAATTGATTGATTATATTTAATCAAATGGAGTGAAAAAAAAGTACACAGAGGGTGTATGATAACAACTTATGCTATAAACCAATGTAATTCACATTTGTGTAATTAATTTTCACTTCAAGTATCTCCCATATGAATATTATAAAATCATTTTTATTCACTGTGGAATGTAATTGATATGATATTTTACCATCAAGTTTTATTGGCTCTCATGAAATATTGTTATGTAAGATACACTGTCACAGAATATTAAATTGTCTGTGATGAATTTTAAGAATGCAATTGCCTTGAATGTCTCCGTATCAAGAATACCAGAATTGCACTGTAAAATTGAAGTTTTTTTTTTGTGTTTTCTTTACGTGAATATGACTTGCTGATAAAACTGAATTTTATTAAATGGGACAAGAAAAGTTTTTGTTGGTCGGTAAATTCGTTGTTAAACAGAAATATTCGGTTACCATTAGTGGTCAAATAAACGAATAAAATTTTACTGTAAAGAAAACAGTGAACCAGTATTAAGGGTACACAGTTGAAGAAATTTTCCATTTCAATTTTGACGTTTCAGCATTAAATTCATCTACATACAAGACGATTTCTTTTTTTTTGTACGGATATAATTATAACTGAGTTCAAGTTGATTGGGTATGTGTAACTATGGAAGCACATTATATTTACCCTGAGGAAAGGGTTTATTTATCTCTTAGAATTTCAATAAAATGATCTTTCATGAAGATGAATCTTTTTCAAATACACAGAGTGTGATTGAGAGAGACAGAGAGAGAGAGAGAGAGATGTGCTCACAAATTATAAATTCAATTTTGATGAAATATTTAAGTGAACCATTTATTCTAATTTGAATTAGGAGTTATGCGGCATTTCCAATTTAAATGTAATAACAAGATCAGTGTTAATCTAAAATTATTGACATAGATATGTTCCTTACGATGGGACATTTTAAAATCCTCATAACCGTCTTCACATGTCTTTTTTCATTGGGATAATCTGCTACATATTGAATATTAAGTGGGCGATGTGGCGGTAAAACCTCAATTATCGTTCAAACTCATTTCAATAATTCACACATCGATTGCAATTCTGATTCTGTCACGTAAATCAGTGGTTGCAGTTTTCTTTTTCTTTTTTTTGCTCTTTCTTATCGGTGACATTTTCTATGTGTCTGTTTTTTCTACATAATCAAACTAGAATGGATTATTTTAGATGAGAAATGTCTAAAAAAAAAACTCTTTTAATATTCTCATCTATACATAAAATATACATTTTAAAGGAAAAAATGTGATTTCATAAGACCTAAAGGCATTCTTAAAAGCTATAATACCATATGAAATTAAACTGAAGAAGGAAAAAAAAACACAAAAACGAATCGAATTTTATCAGTTATCAATTTCAAGAAACATAAGAAATGAATGTTATGGGAAAATTCTATGAGAGAGAGGAATGCCAGTGTTTGTATGAGGAAAACTGTTTACTGAAAATTTTTGAGGAGAAAAGTCTATCCTTAAGAAATGTGTATTATTAAATATTCAGATCACATTTTGTAAATATTGGCCCAAATAAGGAAAACATTCTATTGTCTGTTTGGTTTTACCATATCTTTTAACCGCATTACAATTCAAACGTATTTTTGTTGGATGTCTGTGCTTTTTCTTTTTGGTTATTGGTCTTATTCAATGACGATGTGTTTCTGCCAATTGAAGCAAAATAGAATAAGAAATCATTGGATAAAATGAAATCTTTGTATTGTATGATGATGAAAACAATGGGATTCTTTTTTCTTGTTGGTTTCTTATAGAAAATCGGGTGGGTATTGAATGCTAACCACATACGGGTTACAAAGCAATCTAACAGTTCATGATAGAAATGGAAGACACTATCCATGTCCATTTTCGATATCTTTCTGTTTTTGTCTCTTTAGAGTTTTTCATTTTCGGTGACATAATGATGGTATATAGTGAATAGAAAAACCATGACATAAGAAATAAATTGTTACAACAGTTCATTTAATGTTTGAGCTCTTTGGTTTTAGTTGTTTTCCTTTTTTTCGTTTAAGATTTTCTACTTTTTTCCATTTATTTTTTGAGTTAAAAATTGTACGAGGAAATACCATAGAGAGATATTCTTTTATTATTTTTGAAGAAAATTGTACTCATCATATGTATTCGCGTATGTCATCAAGTCTTTTGAGTATTCTCAAAAAAAAAATTTCTAGACAATCACACACACACACACAAAAAAAACTTTTACATCCAACAGAATGAGACATCTTCATCTATCGTCTTTGATTTTAAAGTTAAACGGCAATTTGGTTGATGATGGGTTTTGTTCAGCTTTTCCAAATGAATTCTCCGTAGAGAATGACAGAAAAGGGAATAAAGTTGATGAGGCGGAAACCACATAAAGTTTTAAATATTGCCAGATAGAACAAATATGGGTCATAGTAGATGACAATGGAATTAGTGAAAAAAAAGTAAAAGATTTTAAATTCATTTTCATAATCTGTTCTTAATTTCATTAAATGAATAATTGAAATTTTAGTTTTTTTTTTGGTTATCCTCTCTGGACTCATAATTGCGTAGTGATGATAAAAACCTAAAAGTAAAATTATTCTTATTAAATCGGGTAAACGAAACGAAAAAAAGGAACAAAGTGCATTAATAATATTTCATATTGCTAAGTTTTCTGATGCTCACCGAGTTTCTTGTTCCGGTTTCCTTGATTGTCGCCAACATAAATTTCATAAAAATACGATAAAGTGTCGTTACCAAATTACCCCATTTTCATTGTGCATGTGTATGTATTTAGTTATATTTGCCACATCATCTCTGGCTCTCTATCTCTGTCCATTGTTATAAATTACTGAGTTGTAAATTACAATGATGTTGGTTGGTCTAATTATTTATATTTCATATGATAAATGTGTCTTTTATTTTTCTGTTTTTTTTTTAAATCAACAGACTATACCTAATATTAAATGGTCAAAGCTGGTTTATGTCTTTTACAAGCAGCAACGCTACAATTTAAATAAAATCATATGCATTTTGATTTACATCATAATTTGATTATGATTACTTGTCTCCGTCATTAAGGTCGTTTCACATTAAAATCAAAAGTAAAATAGTGAAACTGAATCATGAAATGATTGATATTGTAATTTAAATACAATTGTATGTGATGTTATGAGGCAACTGTGACTGCTATTTCATTATTTTGCATTTGAATTAAAAGTCAAGTTATTCAAAAAGTGCCATCCCATGAGTGTACCTGCCTCGTGGTATATTAGTAAAGATCAACCGTTTAATATTTAATTTTATTATCTGTTAGGTAACCAGCAGAAATTCAGTTTTGCTTCTTTTTTTTATTTGTGTGCTGGTTGGTACAATTTGTACGTGATGATTTTTATGTGACCTCTTTTGCGACTAAAAAAAAACAGCACCACCACTAGATTCTTAAGTATTTCGTTTAACGTGGATAAAAAGGTGAAGTGAGACCATTTTTATTTTATTCTTTTAACTTTAAATTTGCACCTGTCACTGTATTTTTCAATTGCTTACGGCTGTTTAAACATAAGAACGTGTCCTTAGAGATTCTTATGAGGTGAATTCGAATGAACAATTTGAATATTCACAATGTTTTTTTATTTTATCATAAATGTTATTTTTTTTTGCTTTCATTTTGGATGAGCATAGATAAAAGTAAGAATTTCTCAAGCACAAAAAGATGTGATATCTCATGGAAAGAATATGTCGTTTATATTCATATAAATTCTGGATATTATCAGTGAATTGGAAATGAAAGGAAATTTAACTTGGCTTTTTCGTTTATCACTTCCGTTTACTACGATATAGTTGGGTATGTGAATAGAGGGAAACATAGTCGGTCGATGAAGTTTAATCACATTATACGATGAAACTGAGATAGTGGATAGTGATATTCACCATATTTTACAGGAAGAAATGTATAACGATTGAATATAAGAAAATATGATGTTTTAAATGTAATCGCTTTTGATTTTCGTCTTTGCTGAATGTTCAACAGGATCAAATTCAAAATCCAAAAAGAAAATCACTTTAGATTGAATTTATTCTTTGACTGTATTAATCCAAGTACCAATCGACATTAAACTTATGAAAGAGTATCCATTAAAGCCTTCATAACATTTTCTTTTGAAGTTTATCTTCGAGTGCAAGGAAAAAAGTGGAAATACAAGTAAATGGGGGGATGAAAAACAGAAAGAAAATAGTTTTAAGATATTTTGTTTTATTTACTTTTTTATATTGGTCAGCATGAGGTTATGGGGTTATGTTGTTGGCTTTGATATAAAGAAGCGTTAACTAAAGAGACCATTAAATTCCTTGTGGTTATTTCATTGAATGAATTTATGGAGAAGTGATGCTTTTATGTATGGCTCTTTTATTCACAGACAACACAAATGTAACACAAACCCAATGGGTAAGGGAGAGAGAATAACCCGTTGTGTCTTTTTATTGATCCGTGTTGATATACCGAGTGGATACTCAGTAGCAAAATAGTGATAATTTTTTATTTAAACTTCTCGGTAATATGATAGTGTAACTAACTATGATCGTAATAATAAAACTCGTTAAAAGAACTAAAAATGCACATTTGCACGTTGCATTGGATCACTGTATATGTTTTGGGTGGTGAATGGGACACGATGAAGATCTAAATTGATCGGGTGGTAGGTAGTAGAATGAGCAATAAGACTAAACATAAAGTATGTAAGATTGTAGTTAAGAAACTATACGCGAATACTTTTATTTAAAATTTTTTTTTATTTTTTTATGTTCCAGATTTTTCTTTCATTTGTTTAATATTGGAGTTAACATTAATGTGAATAACAGCATTACGTGATTGTGTCTTTATTACAGTAGTGGGGTATGAAGAAGTCTTTGTCGTTAAAGAATAAAAATAAAATCGTGACAAGGATTCTATGGCTGCAAAATCGATGTTGAAACTTTAACTATCTTATTACGATGGCATACATTTCACTATAGGAATGTCAAAGATAATGACGTACAGTGAATTATAGGTTTTTGAAAAACTGTCATTTTGGTTTAATTAGATTTTTTCCTCTTCATCCTTATTTTAATTCTTTTTTTTTTCTTTATTGCATGATGCATATAACAGTATGACGAAGAAGAAAATTTAATTCTGTAGTCACGATAAATCCCAAAAAATAGGGATTTTCTTATTTAAAATACTGTAATGCAGGTTTCTTTCTTAATTCTTTTTCATTTTCTTTTTTGGTAGATAGTTTAAGTTTAATGGATTTAAGTTCCTGGGTCTTATAATTTGTTTCGTTGTATTTTCAGTTTAAAAAAAATGATTTAAAATTATTTGTGGGCGTTATGCTAAAGAGGGAAATGTATTATCAATTAAAGTGAAACTTTTCTAAAAGGCTGTATGCATTTCAGTTCAATTTAACTGTTGTAATGTATGGGGAGCTTATAAATTGATATACTCCAGTATTGATCACTAGTTATGTTCAATTAGTTTCTTGATTGCCATTCACTCGGGTTACGGAATCTGTATGGTAGTGCTGCCAATAATTTTCCAACAAATTAATGTTGACATGAATTTTGTATATTGGTATATGTCAATGGGTAATAAAATTTATTTGAAAATGGTTAAGTGTCTAATGCATTTACCAAGTATCAATATGAATTTGATTAGATATTGCAGATTAATAAAGTATCACTTTTATTTGATAAGATGCAATTTAATTTTCCTATCGAAATAAATGGCAAATACTTTTTATGTGATTCAATGTAGTTGAATTGTATGGTTTCGTATACAATTTAGCTTCCGTTGATCGTATTAAGTTAAATGTAAAAATCATATTATGATTTATAACTAAACTAAATGGGATACCATAAACAAGGTGACATAAAAAATCTTTAGTGAGGATTATCATTATGTCTTTCATATTTGATTCTTTTACTTCTGTTTTTGTTGTCTAATCGCCAATGATGATACTAAATGTAATAATTTTTTTTTTATAGAAATTTATGAGAACGCATTCACTCAGTTCCATATGAGCGAAAGGAGATAGAAATTGTAATAAATTGAGAGCAATAAAAATGTGATTCATTTTCTTCATGAGCTTTTAGAGTATAAAAGTTTTATTATTTCAAGTTATTTTGTGCCAGTGATGATTACATAAAAGTAAATTCTATTGATTGGATATGTTTATGATCTAACAATGTTTCATTGCGAATTTAAGCGATTGTAACTGGTCGCTGTTAAATATAAAATTTATAATACTTGAGAATTCTTTTATTTATTGAATGAAATTTTATTGCTTATTCGATATTTGATTCTCATTGGATTGTGAAAATGCGGTGAGTTTAATACGAGAAATTTATAAAATTTCATGTGTACTGATCTCTTCAACAGAACACATACACTTAAGTTATTGAGGTGATATAATTGAGTTGTGATAAAATCACTGTGAACATCGAGTGATGTTATTAAATCAAGTTTTATACCAATTGAAACGATTGGCTATAAATTGCATTGGCACAAGGTCCAGTCAACATGATATTTCGTGGAACAATTTGCTGGCTAAGCATTTTATTTTGATAGAATTTTCATTCCAATCGGTGAATGAATAACAGAGAAATCTTATTCCATTTAAGGTAAAATCGTGTGTTGGTTTTCATCATCACTTGGTGATACATTCTCTTTTTTTTTGTTGGTTTGTTGCTATCGATTAAACGCAGCAGGTAGCTGCTATCATTCTATTGAATAGCATAACAATCTTGGATAGTCCCGTTGAATGGGAAATTTCTAAGAGTTTTGTAATTTTACTAAAAGAATTTTCTTGTTATTTGTTAGTTTTTTTACTTTTTTCGTTGCTTGCAATCCTATTATAAAAGGGAAATGCACCCAAAAAGGATATTTTGTTTTTTATCTGTTTGTGTACCGTAGTAAATCGATGCCGTAAATTGAATTTTCTTTAAGGTGAAAATACATAAGGAGAAGAGTATGTGATTTTTGTTATCATAGTATTTGGAATATGTTTAGTGTTTTATAGCGGAGTAACAATAATGTATCATAGAATTTCTAATGGTTTTGATTTTGTCCTTTCACTTTGATATTTAATACAATTCAGTACATTATGTGTATTATATGACACTTAGTATTTTCTTCATGAATTTTTTTTATTTCTTATTTTTCCTTCTAAAACCATAACATATAAGCTGAACAGTATTATTTGTATTATAGTTACATTGTAAAACAGTGAAATCTTGTATCATGTTTACCTGTCATTGCTTATCATATGAAACAATGGAATAAAAATGCGGGGGTATTTTGAATTTTTGACGGGAAATAAGAATGTATCTGGTTGGTGATGATAAGATTTCATATAAAAGTCACACAGTCAAGATGTAATCAAATAAAAAGATGGAAAATGTCCATGATCTATGAAATATAAAGGTATGAACAGATTTATATGGAACTTTATTATGTAGTGGTACATATATGTATACAGTTATCAGAATCGGTGGTTGTTTTTTATTTTGTTGATTATTTATGCTTTTCGAATGTTATATCCTGATCTACGTGAAACAGAAAAGACATATAACATAACAATATGTGTGTTATTATTCGGATGTGAAAAATATTGCTAAGAGCTTTTTTAAGAGTATCTCTGGGTGGTATTTTATCTGAAGGATTTTTTTTTTTGTTTCCTTCCATCAACCAGATAATGCATAACTGGTACACATTCAATGAGAGCATTACACACGGATTCATATTTTTATTTTTTAGTATTTAAATGCTCTTTTCTTCAACAATTGTGTCACATCATGTATAACGACAAACACCAATCATTTAGATGGTTTACAGTGGTGGTATGAATGAACAAATTTTAACGAAAGGAAATTATGCTGAATAACACTCGAATTGTTTTCATATGAATTAATTTTTTGTTTTCTTTTGATTTAAAATCATGATTTTTTTTTCTTTGCCTTTAAGTAGTTGAGTAGGAGAATGAATTTATTTTTTATATTTTCTTTATTAGAATGTCAATGGTATTACACCATTTTAATTATGTCTTGCGTAAATATCAATTTTATCATTTTAAATTTAGCATAAACATAGTGAAGCGAATTTAAATGTTGAGTGACAAGCATCATGTTTTAATTTAAATTGTGTATTATGTTGATGAATTTGTTGAATACTTTTACTCTGGTTTAGGGAATATTTTTATGCAAAAATGTTTTTTAGTAAGAGATTGCCTTTAGAAATCATACTTTGTTATGACTCAAGTAACGGATCCAACTGATCCTTTTAGTTCTACTGTATTTTGTTAGAATGGGGTGAATTTTTTTATACTCTAAAGCTTTTTGGTGTTTGATATTTTATTAGGAGTTTTAGTTTACCATTTATTTTTTCCGCTAAATGTAAAATTCATTGAAACGTAAACCGAATCACACACATATGTATGTACCGTTTTTTTGACACACAAGGTAACAGAAGAGGAGTTAAATATAAAGAGAATGGTGGTGTATCCTGGTGGAAATAAAAACCATAAAATAAAAAACACATTTTTGTACAGTGGAAAATACATTGGAGAAAATGGCTTTGAATACCATAAAGGAGGTGATTTGCTATAGCATAGTTATATGTAATACACTTTGGGACAGAAAATGTGTTTCATTGAAGCGAATAAAATTTTTTACCTGTACTTCTGTGCTTTTTTTTTCTCTCTTATTTAAGTCGCTTGAATAAATCGTATAAGTCTGTTAAAGTGTTGTTATGTATCGTTATGGTTAGGTGGTTCTAAAATTATTTGAGGATTTTTGATTTTATTGCAATCTATAGTTTAGTTCTTTTATATTTGTAACTCCTTGAATCGTAATCAAACCACATCGATGTTTTGATATCCAATTGGGAATGAGAAGTGTTATGTCGGTTAAAACATTTATTTCTTATTTTATTTTTCTTTTGGTGTTAACTTGATGAAGTTATTTTATGTCCACCAGAGAATTACAGGGTGGGAATCAAATGTAACTGAACAAGAAGGAAATTTATTGGTAACAAACTAACAAGCAAATAGTATAAAACTATTTAAAGACATTTTCATGTTTTCTAGTTTATGGATTTGTGAAATAATTGTATGAGAGTTTGTTGAAAATTCCAATGAAAATCTTTTTAACTAAATATCCGTTGAGACTTACCAATTTATCTGTAATATTTATAATCAAGTTAAGAAGTTCGAAATTCATTTTCGTGCATTGTATGCAAAAACGATCGAATATGCTTACGATGCATTACAATAAAATTGATGAAGTGAAGATACATACGGTGAATTAGTTTTCTATTTTTTTCTTGTTCTTCAGTTTTATAATAAAAATCATTTTGAGTTAAATTTTTCTTTAAAATATTCATTGTGAATTGATCAAATTGAAAGGAAAGGAGAAAATCAAGGAGATGAAACATCTGATTTTTTTGTTCCTGTAATAAGATCAGTTCGCTTAGTAGTTTTTTGGTTGATCCGTTGAGTATACTTTCTTAAATTTGTTTTTAATATACAAAAGTGGTCTGTGTATACAACAGAGAGAAGAACCATTGGAACTCCAAGACAAATGGATGGAAGAAAAAAGAGTGTACTTTTTTATAAGTCATATAATAAGTTAAGTTATTCATATGAAATAGATTGCGGGGTTGGAATAGTTTTTTTTTCTGCTTGTTTTTCTTTGAGTTTTCCAAATTGCGGCTGAATAGAAATCGTGGGCAAACTGAGATTGAAGAAGTAGTTTTACTTATTTTCTTTTTTTTTTCTTTTACTTTTATTATTTTTGAAGGAAAATAACTTCTTTTACTCCCAACTGTGTGTGTGTGTGTATGTGTAACTTTGTTATGCTGCTAGCTTGTTCTATGTTTTCAGTATAAAGTTCAGTTTTATACTCAACAGGGAATACATTTAGTATGGAAAGATTAAAGGTTACTTTCAACTCACGTTCGGTATAGCTAAATGGAAATTCCATATTTTATGTGAATATTTCTATAATATTTGTAAGAAAATAATCGCAAAAAATAGCGTACATATTCAAATTATTTTAAAACTTTTAGTATGAAAACTTTATTGCATTCTGTTTCCTTCATATTCCTCCAAACGATGTTTCTTGTGCAAAAAATGTATAAGAAAATTGAAAAAATTTTATGTTAACAGTTTGTTTTTTTTTTTTTATTAGAAATACTACCAACTTATTACCTTAGTAGTTTTGTATGGATTTCCGAAAACCATAATGTCAATAGTAATCTAGTTTCGCTTTTTTTCTGGATACCAATGGTGAAAGACACTGTTTCTCTCAGGTTTTTCATGAAAAGAAAAAAAATGATAAAAAAAAAGTTTAAAAAAGAATTCCTATTTACATTTGAGGGAAAGTAAGCATAATTAATGAAACTAACCTGTTGCGCTCTATGATAACATTTATGTTGCAAATATACGAACGAAGTAATTCCTTAATTGAATTTTGTAATAATCTGCTAATGAATATTATGGAATCTGGGTTGTTTATTTAAAGAAAAGAAAATGAAATAAATTTTTATTTAAAATAACTGTGAATTGATCATATGATGCGGTTAATATAATAAGCGGTACCAATTAAACTCTACTTTAATAATTCTTTGGTTCATGATGAGAATAATTTTCATTTTCACTTGTTTTTCTTATGCTTTCTTGGTCGATTTTAATAATGTTAATGGAAATTCCTTAACCATATGAATTTACTTAAATCAAAATGATTTTTAATAAAATTATGAATCCGTTTTACTTTTCTGGCGATAAGAAAACAAGAAAAACCTTTACTTTTACTGGGGTTTTTCAATTTTATTTTGATTTTACTGTACCTTCCATGTTAAACCTACATGGTATAACGTACATAATTGAAGTATTTCGGTAAAGTGAAAATGATGGTGATGAAGAAATTTACGTTGTGTAAAAATGTACTTTTTTTCTCCCTATCTCTTTGCCCCAATTTATATGGCATTTATAATTATGGTGTGGCGATTTGGCATCCGTCATCTAAACGAGAAACTTTAACCTCAAGCATTTTATGATGATGCTTCATGATGATACCTTTCATCCTTCTCTCCTTTTGGGCTTACGCTATGTAGTTATGTGTGTGTATGTATATTACGTTAAACGATAATCAGTTTAATGTTGTCGTTCCAACTCACCCCCACACAGTCCTACATAGACTACAACATCAAGCCGTATGTACCCGTTTACATTGAACCAGAGTATTCGTGATATAATTTCTTTTACCGACTTTATGAACTTCATGTCATTTACATGCGTCTCATGTTGACGATGGGGGGAAATCTACTGAGTTTTTTTACGTTTTTGTTTTCTTTTTTTTTTGGTTTTTAGATAGAGACTTTTACATTTTAGTGTTTCCCTTATGACCTAATGATAATGGTGGACCGCGTGATACTCGTAAATGCTTGGCACATTGCATAATTAGATAAATTGAATTCACTGTTTTACTTTCCAATTTTTGTGTGTGTTTTATATTTTCTCATTCCATTCACAATTTGTTGTAAATGTTTTTGTGCTGACAACTTGAATGTGTGGAGTGGTTGACTGCAATTAATATAATTTTGTTCGTAAAGCTTCTAGTTAATTTTGTAAAAATTATGTTTGAGAATTTTTCTTAGTTTTTCATTTACTGGTTTATGTGGTTGACCTACATAATTCTTTATTTTATTTAACTTTTTAGTTTTGGTGTGGAAAAATATTAAATTCACAAACTAAAAAAAAAAAAACAAAATTGAAATGAAACAAATATGGTCGTCAAAGGAAACTTAATTAATTGCGTTCCAAACAGAAAATTGTTAGACCAAAAGTGAGACAAGAAATTACTGAACAATTTAATAAACAAGTGCTAACTGTTATAAGTAGACGTTTATTAGAAATATTTTACTGGACAAAAGAGGCGACTGATAGAGTAAACAGCATGAATGGTTAAATGATAACGGGGAGGTAAAGGGGGGTTTCATTTATATATGATTCTGTGAAATACCCTTACACATTCCATTTATTTTATTAAATTTTATATAAAAGATTGTTAAAGATTGAATAAGCATATTGTTTATTCTCGTTTATTTTTATTTTTGTTGATGAACAATAGATGAGATTCATTGTATTTTATACAGAGACAAGTAAATTTGCTCATTCTATGACCCAACAAATGACAAGAATAGAATAAAACGTGCGTATCTTAACGCAATAGAGAGTAAAGAAATTAATTAATAAGAGACACGGTTGTAGGGCGGTTTATGTTTTGTTCTATATTCTATTGATGAAAATACCGAAACTAAACTAAAAAAAATAGAATAAAATAACAAGAAACAAGAGAATTAATTGGTTTATTTGTTACCATCGCTCGTAGGGTTGTGCTGATGTGGCAGCTCACTTCTGTCCCCCATAATTGAGTTTTGAATAAAACCAAGTTAATTGTCTAGTTAAATCTGTTATCGCAATATGTCGCAATTTGAATGCAAAACCAAAACAAAAAATAAATGTAGAAAAACAATGCTCCAGTAAAAAAAAGAGAGAAATATTTTGACTAAATTAAAAATCAGTGTTGAATTAATTATCGTTGTGGTTGTTAATCGCACAGCCTTGATGTTAATTTAGCATAGATTTATCAACTTATGTAATACGTTTTAAGGTGCACTTTAAGATTTATGGATTTAGATTAATTAATACAATTCATTTAAAATTTTAATATCACTTTGTGTGATGGTTATGTCTTAATGATCTGGTATTTATTTAATTTTTAATTTGTTTTTTTTTTTTCTCTATTTACAGATAGGAAGCCTAAGTGGCTATTATTTATTTCATCATAGTCATGTGTCGAAGCGTTCAACAAACGTAAACGATCATCATCATAAGGCGCTTAATGCAGAGCCAGAGGTGAGTTATCAACTTTCGTTCATAAATATTTCTGTTTTGTTGTTGTGGTTTTATTAAATCCAGACAGTTAAAATTGGTTTTTTAGTGGTTAAAGTATCACTGTGTTTTAAGTGTGGTAGTACACCCAGGATAGAGATAACAATTGAACTAAGGATGTAATTGAGTAGGATGTACACTTACAATGTAATTCTACAAACGTAAAGTTCATATTTTTCTATTTGGTGAATAAAACGACGATTGAACAATTGTACTGTCTGATTCTTGAAATTTTATGTAAATTTTACTTCGTTTGGAACAAAAAATCATATTATTTAAAATCAGTAACAAGAAGAGTGAGCGTGGGTGATGGAAAATTTGCATTCATTCCTACCCCAAAAGATTCATGAAATCTAAGTCCTAATTCTTAAGTTTTTATATTTTTTTTCTTATTCGTTCGTTTCGTGTTTAAATGAAGAAACTGTTGAGATAAAAGAAACTTTACGTGTGGCAGCAAGTATTAATTAAATATTTTATACAAGTAGAAGTTTATCAACTTCCATCTTGAACTTCTCTAATTTAAATAATTTGAAGTTGGCTATTATTTCCTGTGTTCTTCCTAGAGATATAGAAGATTTCAACGTTACTGAGTTGTATGTCGTGTTTAAGAAAATTTTCTTATAATTTTTTGTATTTCTGGGCTTAAAATTTGGGATGACAGCAGAAGTAAAACATTTCTATTATTTGGTCAAAGATTAAGGATTTTTTAAATTGTCATTTAAATAGACGAGTGGTGTACACTCTTTGATTTTATAATCATTTGATGGTAATAAATTGAATGTTCGTTTATTGCTTTTGTTGTCATTTCCGTTGAATGATATTACCATGGTACAAAATGAATGGACCATTGTACTTGTTTCATTTAAATCGTACGATGCATTAGATTGAAAGATGCATGTTAGTCAGAGATAGTTCTTCTTAGGAATAACTTCAGTAGAATATTTCAGCATAAATAATTAAATGATTCGATTTGTCAATGAACTTTAACGTAAATTAATAATTTGATATCGATAAAGTCTAAATTTCGTTCTGGGTAAGTCTAATAGACAAGGGGAATTAAAAAAGCCTGAGGAGTTATTTCTAATTTTGTAATCATGGAACAATTGCTTACTTGATATTCTAATAAGGTTACAACCGCATCATCCATTGTGGGTTCATATGTAATACAAACATGTTTACTTAGAATTGTTGATATGAATTCTTTATTTGTACAATTGAAACAATATTCTGTGTAGGAGGATGCTGACAACATTCATCATTCAATTTTTAATGGAATATTTTCTTTTTGGTCCTGTTGACAACGGTACACGTGAAAGCTTATAATATTTACTTAACTGGTATTTTCATTAATAATATATATGTATGTCTTCTTTCATAAATTCGCACGTAAACACAAAATGAAATGATAAAAAAATTTAAAAATTATTCAAGAATGTATAAGTGAATTGAGCCATTGATGATGATTGTCTGGTGGCAATGGATTTTCAAATATATTTACGGATGAAGAATTACATATGACTTAGTATGAATGGGGGTTGGATTGAAGTGCAAATACGTATTGCATCACACTTATTTCTTTATTGAATATTATGAATAAATAATACACAGATGTATTCAATATTTTCTTGAAATACAGTTTATATTTAACCATTTGTAACGTACAATAAGAAAATTCTATTACACATTTGGTGAGAAGAAAAGAAATGATGGGTGAGACTTGTATGTTACCCCCATCACTCTCAGAGTTTTATAGTTGAAATACAGTAACAAATTTTATGGTTTTAATAAAGCTGTTTATATGATTTGCAATAGCAATTGGGAATTTCAATATATAAAATTTCAATGTTTTTTAATGTATCGTAATATACAATGAAACATTCGTGATGTTATATGAGCTACATCATAAGAAAATGAATAATATAATGTGCCATCATATGAGAATATTTCTCACCATTGTATTTGAATATAATAAAAATGTATTTGAATTATTATTGTATTCAAATGGTGGATTTTCTTTATTAAATAATAAATTTTCCATTTGATTATATTTATTAAACTTAAACTGATTTGATTGCAATTGATAATAATTCAATTTTTTTATTATTCTTTATTAGATTCGATGGGTCCAACAGCAACATATTAAAGTACGACGTAAACGTGATTACTTATCGGATTTAACGTTTTCAAGTTATCAACGGCAGTTAGGTTATGTTGCACCAAGTTCAAAGCTACAATATAGAGATGCATCACCCCATAGCATATTTCCGGATCCTTTGTTCAAAGAACAATGGTACCTGGTGAGTAAACGAAGAGTATGTGTCGAATTTTTTTTCCCCCCCAAAAAATACCAAGCCGTATAGAGATAATCGCTTCGCTATATAAAAACAAAAATGTCATGGTGATAACTGTGGGATTATTCTATAATTTCGGTTTTACTGTAATACAAATCAAGTGCTCGCCTAAAATTGCTTCTAAACGCTTGGGACGCGTTAACTGCAGCAGACAGGTATATTTCTATTTTATACTTGAATAGCACAACCAGTAAAACAACTACTGTGACTGAAAGGACGGGATTTACTACCGAATTTTACGTTTCTAATTCACATAATAATAATTTTATGTTATAAATTAATTAATTTTCATTTCATTTCAAACAAATAATTGTGTATTTCAGTCACGTTTAAATCACATCACACATAATACATATAAATTTGAAATGGTGTTTTTGGTACATTTTTTTAGGTTAATATCTCTTATGTATTTTGGATTTTCTACCCCTGCTGTTCACTGTTCATCTTTCACCTCAATTTCATATAACCACAATTTAACTCTGTCACCTATGGCGATGAATATGCTATTCAGATATGCTGGCAGAGTAAAACATATTATTTCCTCTTTTATGTTATGCCCAGTGTGATATTTATTTTTTCTTACCATGTTTCATGTTTAGTTCAGAGAAATCATTTGATAGAAATAAAAAATACATTTTCCAATGATATATTCATATTGGAGTTGTGGGGGTACAATAAATAAAACTGATGATATTAATCGCATATTATGAGGTTAAAGAGAAAAAAGAAAATTGTAACACAAAATTTTCATGCACATCAAAATTGTTGTGTGTCCCTATATCAATTCGATAATGGCTGTATTGACTTTTATCCATTTCAATTCAGTTAGTCAACATAAACGATATTATTTAAGTTAAATTCCTTCAATTCGTTTATCTGGTTATGAGTGAAAGTAACTATGACCTCATATTACTGTGATCGAAAATCGTATACTGTTTTTTGTGTTTAGGGGAGGAAGAAAGAAAAAAAGGAAAATACCTTTTATTTACAGTCAATCTGATAACCAATAATGCTGAACGATATGAAATGAAAATGGTTATATTCTCTGTTTCATTGGAAAAAAAGAGAATCATTTCTAAATGGAGAATGTGTGTGTGTGGGGGGATGGGGAGGACGATCCGTAGTTGTGGCCGGAAACGGCGTGAAAACTCCATAGAAACATTACGGTATGACTGGATACACTATGAATTGGCATCAGGGGCGACATCGTTATGGATAAATATATTTTTTTTATTCTGTGTATTGGCTTCTTAATACAGAGTTTAGTGAACAATAAGAATAAAAAAAAACACAAGTCGAATTGAATGAAAAGGAACGAACTATACGTGGCCGAATAAAATTCTTTTATATCCTGTTTAAAAGATCCGTTTGGGACGATAACTATAACTTATGATGGTTAAAAGGTATATTTTTTTTATTCTTTTTGCTGTCATGTTTATCCTGTTTATGGTTCCATATGTTGGTATTGAATCAGTGTACCTAGTACATTTTTTTGTCTGGTTCGTTTTTGGTGTATTTGACTTTCATGTGGGCCTCGGTAACGAATATAATGGAAGCTTTTTTTTTTGATGCTGTTGATGTGAATGCTAAATGTTGAAAATGTGTTTTACATTAAACAAAAATGTCAATAAAATGAGAATAGGTTCACCTTGCAAGGAAATATAAAGAATTTTTTTTTTATTTTTATTTTGGAGACTGAACTCATAAGAGTTTGTCATTTACCAAGTGCTGGGGGGTGAGCTTAAGACACACGCAATGAAGAGTGTAAGAGAGAGAGACTGTTGCTGTGAACTGACTGTTTTGTTTCTTCCGAATCAAATGGTTTCTTATTTTTCTCTTTGATGGTGGGAATATGCGTCTTTAAGCTCTTTGACGGAGAAGGGTCATATAATACTTTAATGGCATTGGATACCTTTATAATCCTCTTGATTTCATCTTGTACTTCTAGCACTCTAAAGATGTGTTTCATCACACACCACGACTAAAAGGTGTGTGTTTCTACAAAAAAGAACGAGAATAATAACAGTAATGTGAAAATAGAAAGTAATATTTTCCATTATCTGATGAGCACTTCTTTATTCCATTTGTTTGTGGATCCAACCACTGATTTTCATATCATCTGTTTCGCTTATAAGGTGATATTGAAGAAAAGAGGAAGACAAAAAATTACATTAAAAAGCAGTCGATAGAATGATTTTTAATATAAAAGGAAACATTTAAATGGCACAAATCGTTATGTTTATTGGTCCATCACAATAATTTTGTATTGAATGTTGTTTCGTTTTTTTTCTGTTTGTTGGATACATTTGATTTTGAATATTATGGAAACGCATACTGTTGCTTGGTATGGTTTTTCTTCTTCTGTTGTTTCTTTTTTGTTACCACGGAAAATGAATATTATTTTTTATTTTGTCGCTTTTCCACCATTTACAATATTACATTATACGAGTATTCTGTTCAATTCATCTGGTGTGTATTCTTATTTTTGTGATATAATTTGAGAATATTTATTTCCGCATTTATTCCGCTATATACGCATGAATGTTTATTATCATCTATTTCATTCTAACAATCCAAATGATGGAAGAAAATGTATATTTCGTTTTTTTTTGTGCTTTTCTTTTGTCGTTTCACCTCATTTAATAGAATTCTTTATGGGTAACAACAAAAAAAACTTGAATAAATGTTTATGGTAGAATGAACAATACAGAATCTTATGATATTTTGAAGGTATAAATTGATGAGATGGAAATCTGATATAATAGTTATTTCTTATGATATACAGATTGATAATAATCCATATTTTTCTACTGTTTTTTATGAGACTTTTCCTCACCGTTTCAATTATCAACGTTTATTTTTATGTCTCATTTGAAAATTATGTTCCTTGAATTGTTATTGGAGATAGTAGATGGTAACTGAGAATCCTAAGTTACAAGGTAAAAATAGATCAAGACAATTATTTGTAAATTTCAATCGTCTTAGTTTCACTGTTATATATGTGACTATGTAAATTATGTTACGCGGAATCAGAAAACTATGTAAACGTTCAGTAATTTTTCAGATGAAGAATTTTCCATGCCACAATTACATATAGTTGATTGGAAAATACTGAATATTTTTGTAGAATCTTATTATTGTTACGATAATAATATTTTATAATGACTTTTAACGCATTAAAAGTTGAACATAAAAGATTATGATCCATACAGTCAATATTTTACTGTTACGAGGGGCTGTTTGAATAGAATATAACAGAACACAAGGAAGAGCAAAATGATATCATCTTAATGATAACTTATACGTTTCAATAGCAGAAAAATTGCATTTAAGTAAACAACAATTTTCCATTGGTATTGAAGATTCTTTTCTTATATTTTATATTTTTTTTGCTGTTTTCGTATGATCCAAAAGAATAAATTTTCTGTAAATCTAATTTCACAAATTGAATTTAATGTGAATGCTGTTTGGACGACATACAATTCACTTTAAAAGCAACAGAGGCAAACACAAGAAAGAATAAAAAAGAAAAACGATAGGAATAGCGGGGAATAAAAACATTGTTACCAATGGTAAAGAAAAAAATGTTGTATAAAAGGACTCGTTTTATTTGGAATGATATAAACAGTGAATGAAATTTACATAAAATTTACGATATAAAAATCTCCACAAATTTAAATTCATTACGGAATAATTTAGAATTGCCATTGTTTTTGAAGTTGGGGGTGGGTGGGTGATAGATGGTGATGGTATAACAGAACAACTGAAGAGGAGACAGAGAATATTTTGTAAGCTCGTGTTCTCAGTTTGGTTGTGTGTGGCCTATAACTTTTTCTGTTATGCGAAAACCTTTCAGTTGGTTAGTGAGATAGAGAAGTGATATGAGAATCGAGATGAACAATTTTTTTTTCTGTTGTTGTTGTTAATATTTGTTTAATGTTCCAACATCCCTCTGGTTGTCTCCCGAAAAATGTTTGAGATGAATTGAGGATGAGATATAATGAAGAAGAATGATATTTGTTTCTTTCTCTCTTGCTCTGGTGTCTGTTTGTTAAAGATGAAAATGGTTCATGGCTCGTATTTAGTTGTGAATTGCATTAAAATCTGTGGTATCATACTGATGAAAAATTTAAACGATGAAGAGAGTCTCCTCAATGATTTTTATCCGCTTTATATTCCACTTTTTTTTGTGTTGAATTAATTTGATTAAATGTGGATTAGAAAATGTTATTTTCTTTTCTTTTTTTTTTTTTCGTTTCGTTCGTTGATGTTTGGTTTAAAGGATCATTTGTACAATGGATGTGGAATCAAAAAAAAAAATGTGAACCAATTTCTATGTAGTTTATGCTACGATGTATTTTGTTGGTATTCGATCCTAAAATTAGGACGAAACTTAAGCCTTTTATATCAATTTTTAACATTTTTTGTTACCATTGATGGAACAAAAACAATATTTATTCATTCTCAATGATTGAATTTTTATTTTTATCTAAGGGGTTTCATATTACTTGTGGGTTTTACATTTTTATTTTCTGTATTGGTTGGTAGTTTTTGTTCATACCAATAACGATTGAATTAAATAAATATAAAAAAAAAATGTTAAGTAAATGATCGAATATATTCAAGATGGATTTGTTACAAGTAACAATATCTAAAATGAAGTGTTAAACACGATGGAAATAAAAAAGTTTTTGTTCCATTCATTTGTTGCGTTGTGGATCCCTTTACTTTATATTGGTTGATATTACTTGAATTGAATGGAGGTCTTGCACCCTTTTACTTAACATTATATTGAGGTATAAATACATCTCAATAAGGATGTGAAAAAGAATAAGGGTGAATGATGTGTGCGTGTGTGTATTTTCGTTCTGAACGAATCCTTATGTTGAAGAGAATTAGGAAGCTTATCGCACAAATGAGTTATATTCGATTGGAGATGATGGAAAATATGTTTGAATTTGGATTTTTATGATTGTATAGTTGAGCTTTTTACTCTGGATATTTGGTTTGAATTACTTAGATAAATATTTTTAGAAAATGGAGAATTTTCTTGCATGCAAACTTCTTGTTAGATTACATTAAACTGTGTTGATATAAATTACATTTGAAATGGTGGTTTTTCTTTTCTTTATGTTACAAATTCTTCTATCGCTTTGACCCATCGGTTATGTAGTTGTTATTTTATTCTTTCTTGGGTGGAGAAACCAATATTCAGTTTCTTCTTGTGATAGTAACAATGATTTTAGCATTGCCAAAACGGAATTTCATTTATTCGTTAGTGAAGTTTTTTTTTCCGTTCACTTTGGTATTTTTTTTTTGTTAAAAATTCAGTTCAAAGTGTTGGCAAGACGGTAAAAATGATTACACCTTTTTTACTAAATTGATGTAAGATGAAGCAGGTGAATTCTCTTTAAATAGGAATTTCACGTTCATTGTTAAAAGTTTTTTAATACTTTGCATGCTTGGTTTTTTCTGATGTTCATCTATCATTGAATTGCTGAAAGTTAAAAATGAATTTATTCTTTCTTTTATTACCATTTAATGGGCAACAATGAATTTTATTTAACTTGGTCAGTTAATAATATTCTGATTTGTGATCTAACGATCTTGTGTTATCAGCAATTAGTGAATGATGTTTGATAATGTTATTGAGGGTGATAAACCGATGAAAATTTTCAAATAAAATGGAATGTTATTTATGATAATAAACATTTAATATTTTTACCTTGTGTGTTAGGTATTCCTTAGGGGTGAGTCGGTGTAAAAATTCCCATTTCATTTAAATATGATTCCATCACCATTGTAGAATGTTCTACAATTTATTATGTGTGTATTCGCGCTTTAAAACAGAGATATTATCTAAAAATCATTTATGTCGTTGATCTTTGTTACCAAACAAGTGGAAAAAAGAAACACAAGATGAAATTGTGAACAACAATGTTTATCATTTTCTAACAAGAAACCTACTACCCATTTACTTGAATAAACGATAAGATTGAGAAAAACGAAAAGTATTAAATAAATATCAACCATCCTTGAACCAAATATAATAATACCGATTCACACATACTGATTTTATTGCTATGAATTTTTTATTTTCATTTCAATGAAATTTAATCTAAATAACGTTGCTATGAATAATGGCGTAAATTGTTAAGATTTTCATACATTTTCCACTGTGTTCTTTCTGTTTGATAGGGTTGTTCAAGGTGGTGTGAGCTAAACGAGTGAAGAAATGATTCGAGTATGTTAGAGGATATTGATGTTGTTTCTTATTTCATGTGAATCTTTTTTTTTTTTGATATCTTGTATTCATGATTGTTTTCTGTGTGTGTGTGTGTGTGTATCTTCCTGAATTTCAATTGTGTGGATGAACGTTTGAAGTATTTACCGGAAAATACCTTAATGTTTCTTAGAGTTATAGTATATTACTTATACTGGACATG
>JXOR01000726.1:0-11760 GCA_001014335.1 Coboldia fuscipes | reverse complement strand
AAACCGAATGGTCTGGTCGGACTATATCTTTATTTTTTTAGACTCGGATTTTTTAAACACTGCATTTACACGCTTTTTAAAAAGGACAGTAGNCTACAACTCTTTGAAAACTCGACCATATCAGATACAAATTTATTTGAACATAAACGAGTCAGATACGACTATACTCGTAAACGAAAACCGAATGGTCTGGTCGGACTATATCTTTATTTTTTTAGACTCGGATTTTTTAAACACTGCATTTACACGCTTTTTAAAAAGGACAGTAGTATTGTAATTTGTATGGAATGTTAGTTAATTCAGTGGAGGAACGTGATTTTAGCGCTCACTCAAAATGTATGAAAACGCCGAAGTTTTTTCCCCTTCAATTGTGAATAAAATACTTTAAAAACGTTTTTCTCGTTTTACACATATTACGATTCCAAAAAGTATGGCAGTATAAAAGTCGACTTCGTTTCGAAAACTGTTTCCTAATATCGCCATTTCTAAATCAGGGTTTCAAATGACTAAATCGACTGATCAGATTTACTGATTCATTAATTTCCTTTTTTTTCTATAATTTATCAGTCGATTAATTTTAGCGTTTTCAAGCGATCGAATTATTGACTTTACAATGTTTTAATATGAAACTGAAATCATGCATAATTGTTCGATTTTCAATATGATTTCGTCAACTGATTAATTTTTTCTTTTGACATCAATGATCATTCCTTGTTTATTTGGAATAAATTAATTTTTAAATTTACAGATATAATTAGTTAATTTACGAATAAGAGCAAATTAATTTATTTTAGATTTTCTGCCCGTTAATCAATCACTGATTTCAATCAGTGTGTACCAAAATTTCAATCACAATCGGATTTTGATTGTAAAATCGTGCCAATCACTAAGCAATCTGATCGGTCAATGGAAACCCTGTTATATAGACGTATAACTACATCTACTTATAAGTATATAGATATAGATATCTAATATCTATATATTAGGTCGTGTTACATAAAATGTCCGTTTGATAGTCATTTCCTTTCTGACCATCGCCGAGGATGTATTGCGAAATCTGTTGGGTAACAGTCCCGCACTTCTTCCCTCTTAGCTAAGCTTGGAGTATATCCAAAGATTATAGGCATGACTATCAAGCGGATAGGAAAAGAAAAAATAAGACTTTTGGATACCACAGCATTTAACGAATACTGCAAGTTATTTATCGTCAGAAATATGACATGTACTTCCCTGCATCGCATTGTGATCTGTGATGAAAAGTGGACCTCTTACGATAATAGACAGCGATCGGGCAGTGGTTGTATGCGAGAGGCAACCTATGACATGTAGCATTCGGTGAAGATTAACGAATCTTTCGTTACTGCCCATTATAAATTAAAGCGTTAAATGTGGCTTTGCTATCAAGGTAAAATTGGACAATGGGTTTTATATTGAGGTAATTAAACCACGCTGAAGCACACCTAACTTAATTTCCAATTTTGGCTAGCGTTTTGGATTTTCACACCAATGGTATGATCAATATTCATACCCATAGTTATATTGTATTTCAGTTTCTCGAGGCATCTCAAAATAATATTGCAAATAGCTAAAGATTCCATAGTGATATTTATTTCTTCTTTTTTACCTAATACAAAAAAAGAGAGAAATAAACAGGCATCAAACTATAGCCACCGACGTGAGATAACTCACGCACACTTGCACAGTATCTACCTAATCTAACTATGGTTTGGCTGCTATGCTATGACAAATATTTTGAATAATAGTTAGAAGTATAAATATCTAAAAACAATAGTTGTAAATATCATACTATATAACTATAGCAAATATGATATCAAAGTGTGATATTTTTAAAGACCGGTTAAAAGGTATTATTATAGCGAGTGAATTTTCTATGTTTTAATTAAACAATTTTCAGTGATTAAATTAGTGGAGGACTAGCTTAAGATTAGTTCATTATTCTTTCATGAAACCTGTTAACATCGACACTGCTTCTTATTGCCAGAATATAATGGTCATGCTTGCTAATTTGCGAATCATGCAGCCGGCATTGATCAACAGACATGGTACTTCAAGAAAACGCCAGACCACCGCAAGAGCCACCATGAAAATGCTTGAAAGTTTGGGCTACGAAATATTACCAAATATTATCATTTATTCTGAAGAATGGAGCAGAATAATGAAACAAGACATTCCAAAGTATTAGAAATGTTAGAAATAAATGTTAAAAATGCATTTTCCGAATGTTTCAAATTTTCTATGAAAATTGGACATTTCATGTTACTCGACCTAATATATACATATGTATACATTTATTACCGAATTCCTTCACTTAAACTGGAAATTATTGGACCCACTTGTACAATAACTGCATGTTGTTGATCCGTCATAATTTTTTCTTTGAATGAAAATAAAATATAATTCAAATAAATTCTTAGATAATCGAAAATAACAATACCTATTTCACTTGCATATAATGTCATATTTATATTAACTTTAATTGGATCTCCATTTACAGGTAAATTACGAGCAGTAAAACGGGCACCAATACAAACAAAAACATTCTGTTCTACTTCAGTTGAACTGCAGTTCATTAAAACAACTCGGTCCTTTGGTATGTTAGTAATCTCTCGCCTATTTTCTCTTATAGTTATGATAGCTGTAGAACCCAATGATTTGTCATTTCTATTCAATCCAAAATCATTTCTGCGTTTTCGACCCAAACCATAATTACTAGACTCATCCACACTTTCAGTTTCACTAATCACTGAACCACCGTAATCTAATTCGAATCCAATTTTAGAAGCATCATAATTCAATCCATGTAAACTATCTGGTACATCCAATGGTCCCATTACATTTGAGTGTTGATTTAATAAAACAGTCGTTCCATTTTCGAGTTCGATATCAACTGATAATTCTATAGGAACATTATTATATTCAGCGCTAATAGATATATTGTTTGTCTCAATAAAATCTATTTTCTTCATATATATAGAATCCAAATATGTTATCGGTAATAATAAATCTACTTCCATAGACCGGATTGCGCTAGGCCCTAGGTTGCGAAACTTTGAAATAATTGTATTTCGAAATTATTATTGTAAGCTTTATATAATAGTTATACTTAGTTACTTCAAGTGTATGTGATACATTAACTGGTCCATTCACCTTATCCAATGATATGTATGGATGAGAACTTTTACTGTACAAAAAGTAATAATAATGACTATCAACAATATGATCATATCTATACCAGAAATTACCCCGATATCTCTATTTCAGTTCGTTCATATATTTCTAATATATTTTCTTTAAAATTATCATCTGGGTCGGACTCATCGCCACTACTAGTTACTTCTGCTGTTATATACACTCGGTCATTATATCCATTTAATTTAGTAGTGTCTAAATAAACTTTCATGGACTGTTCATCACCGTTAGCCATTAGAGAGTTTTGAAAGAAACATTTTAATTCTTTGTTTTCTAAAGTACAGCTGGAAGGAATTTTCATGTATGATAATGGTTCAGATATATTAACTCTTAATTGTGGCATATATCCATTCTCTCCTATATTTGTCACTTTATAGTCAATTACTTGAAATTTAGAGCTACCAACAATAAAAGGACTATAATAGATATAAAAATAGAAATTAATAGAAAAATCGAATATACTAAGATAACAGTACTTACGTTATATTATCAATTGAATTTGATATAACTAAATTAGCAACACATACTGTGTTTTTACAGCCAGTGTGAAATACCACTTTTTCTCGTATTAGTTGTTGACTAGTAGAATCCATTGCCAAACAAGTTGCACAAAATTCTAAAAATTCAAGATTTCTTTTATAAATATTTCTCTATTCGATGCTTAGTGAAACAAGCATATGAACATCATACAATTGTCGTATAATAACTGTAGAATTTAAATCTCGACGACTGTCAACATTTTTCATTTGTATGAAAGTTGTTCTATACTGTTTAAATGACGACGTCACGACGCCAATCAAATTCTAAATTTGTTCGATATTGTGAGGATATATGAAGTTTTAGTATGAACACAAAATCAAGACAACAACAATTTATATGGATAAACGTCAATATTGGGCATTCTCAATTAGATTCCACAATTTGACGGCAACGTCACGACGTTAAAATTTAATACACGTTCAGATTTGGCGTCCTCAATTAAATTCTACATTTAAAGACCATATTATGTCGTCATGTGAAAAGCAAATAGTTGTAATTGAAAATTGTTGTACCTAGTGTTCTAATCGGGTTAGAATCTCACTAGCGGCGACCGTTATAAAAACGTTTTAATTTCCCTATGAAAATTTTGCACTTATATTTCAATACTGATTCCATATTGTAAGAACCTTATAAATGAATCACTTTCCAAATTCCCGAATCAAAATCTATGAAATTACATAGTTTCTTTAATAACAGCCACTTTTTTATGATTGTAAAATTACTACTTACATCACGGCCATACGAATAGTTGTAGCGAATGTTATCTAACACAGTGGAGAAACGTGAATTTCGTGTTCACTAAAAATATGTAAACACGCTCAACTCCCCTCCTTTCCTCTCCTTTGTTAATAGCAAATCAATTTACCACTCTTTATCAGGTTTTGTTAAAAAATTCAATTGTATCGGACAATAAATTTGTCAACTGACCAAAGTAGAGGTCTGCAAAATGATAATTTTATAAACATCAACGGCTTGCTCTGATGATGATAACTGATGACCACGTAACATTCCATTCAACATTGATAATGTAAAGAAGTCAATCGGCCTTAATAGGGTGTACGAAGAATGATCCAAAAATTCGATGGTTTTTATTTCTGTTCATACAAATAAATTCTTGATTCGTCACCACTGATTATGATACATATTAATTTTGAGCGGTCTTGGTTAAATATTAGGTTGGCAACTAAGTTCTGTCGTTTTTTTACTCGAATTTTAAAGCTATGTAAATTTTTCCTCTTTTAATTCCCATTGATTATATATTGTCCGCCACTTTCAACAACTCTCTGCCAACGAACCACAAGTTTCATTATGCCCGATTTGTAAAACATCCTGTCTTTTGAGGCAAGAAAGTAGGACACTGCTATTTTGACATCATGGATATTATTGAATTTATTGTCATCAAGAAAATTTTGCAAGGCGAGAAATAGATGGTAATCAGAGGGTGCTAGGTCTGGTGAATAAAGTGGTTGAGAAAGAATTTCATATTGAAGCTCCTGGAGTTTTTGCGTGGTCCTTTAAGCTGTATGTGGTCTAGCACTGTCATGGTGGAAGACAACACCTTTCCGATTATACAGTGCTGGTCGGAGCTCCTGGATTTTAGTAATAAGGCGGGTTAGTTGCTCACAATAGACGTCAGCTGTGACAGTTTGACCCGATTCCAACAATTCCCAATGGAGAGGACCTAGACAATCTCACCAAATACACAACATTTGCCTTTTTTGGGGTAAATCTTTTTTTTTGTGCTTTTTTGGTGCTTCACTAGGACAGGAGCACGTTCTCCACTAAGGACTTTGGCTCTTTTTAGCACCACATTTTTGTATAAGATCCACTTTTCATCCCCTGTTACAATACGATGCAAAAAAGGTTCATATCGGTTGCGATTAAGCAAGGAAGATGACACCGAAACTCTGTCAACAAGATTTTTTTCGCTCAATTCGTGGAGAAGCCAACAACACCACTTATAAACGAACCCAAGCTGCTCTAAATGTTTTTCAATCGTCGTATGGGTTACGTTTATTCTCTCCGCGATTTCCCTAGTGGTCAGCAATGGTTCAATATCCACTATTGTCTTCAGAACCTCATCATCAAGCTCTATAGGCCTTCCAGAGCGAGTGTCATCTTGAATAGACAAATCACCGGATCTGAACTTGGCGAACCATTTTTGGATGGTGCGAACGTCTGTCATGGATGGTCCAAAGGCACGTACCAAAGGCAAAGGTAAATTTTCATAAGCTTCAGTAGCGTTATGGCCAAGCTTGAATTAATATAACATTGAAGAACGATAAACGATAAATAAACTTTTCGTCTTGCATTACAAATTCTGATTTTCAAAAAGAAAAACAACCAAAAATTATTTTATATGAATAATATTAATCTCAATTAAATAACACGTCGATTGGTACCAAAGTCGTCTGAATCTGGCAAAGAATTACGCAGTAGTCACTTGCTAAAGTTGGTGCATACAAAAAACGACAAAACTTAGTTACCAATCTAGTAGATCCAAAGTTATTTTGCATCATTTTACTCATATATGAATAGTGACTATGATTAGTGAATAGTGTCAATATTCATTCATTCGTGTGAAAATGTTGTATCCATCAATATTATAACTTCCTCGTGTGTAATTCTATACTTAAAATCCTTTCGTTTACAGTCATAGCAATGTACAAGGTCGTGGCTATCTCATGGTATGTCACATGAATCTGTTCTTGGGTAAATTCTATATTTTATTGTGACTTGGATAACTTTCACAAAGTGCAGTTACATAATTAATTGTCCGATCCAATTGAATTTTTCAACAAAACCTAATAAAGAGTGGTAAATTGATCTGCTATTAAAGGATTTTAATTGGGATTTATGGAGCACATTCGAAATCATTCGGTTTAACTCACGTAATGCATTTTGCTTTTCACATGACAATATATATACATAAATAATTATACCATTTGATTCTGGAACTTTTTGTATAATATCATATTGAAATTCAATATCAATTGATTTATAAATTGAATCAATTTTGGCCAATTTAACTAGCACTTCAAAATTTTTACATTGTTTTATTCCAGTTGCAGTTGCATTAAATTCTAATTCATTGATATTATTTTCACTAAAAACAGCACGATTCAATATTTTGTCTACCCTTAAAATAATATTTATAGCTGTAAATAAATATATATATAATTAAATATTTTACTATGTATAATAAATTTTAGTAGTACTGACTTGCTTCAGTTTTGTCATGTCTTTGATTGCTACCAGAAAAAAATATTGACCAACAAGCAAAAAATTCAAATGAAGGGTCTGTAATAAGAATTTCTTTTTTCCGTAATTCAATTTGTGGTATTATCTCTACTACGGGATATGACTTATAGATATATACTTTTTCTTCCTCTGGTGAACCAACAGCAATATCTGTTCAATGTATTATTTAAGTATTATGAGTTTGGCTTTAACAAAATAATAGAATTAGTTACCAAAATATCCATTATTATCTATATCACTGCCACGTGATATACTAACACCAAACATATTAACTGGATTTGGTGACCACAATACTTGACTAGGTGATGATTTTATTCCTTCAGCACATCCAAGGAATATATAAACAGCTCCTTCGTTATAAGGGGCACCCACGGCCAAGTCTACAAATACCTTGTTGAGATAAACCATAATAAAATCATCACTTGAGTAATGAATTCGTGTATGCTAAATATACAAAAATTGGCGACTGACGGATATGTAATAGCCAAGAACATCTTCTACATTCCTGTCTAAAAATCATCTAATGTCCAAATTCGTTTATTTCGCGTTGATCATTTGCCACTTACTAATTATATAATTTCAAAAAAGGCGTATGAATATATCAATTGTATAAACGACTTTTGTAAAAAAATTAATAATACAAGAATTCCTTACTCAAACGATGAAATAAACTAAATATTTAATAAATTTACCATTATATCCGTCTAAATTTATATCACCTATTTTGCCCAATCCCATTCCAAAAAGCTGGTGGTTTATCAAAATGTGTGATTTTAATTCGATTGGTGGCAAAAAAGATAATGTATCACTATTAACATCATTTATATAAACATACACAACGCCATTGTCATATGTGTTACTAGAACTACTATGGAATGGAGCAGCAACAACAATATCATCTCTTTGATCATTATTAAAATCGTCAACAAGAATGGTATAGCCGTAAATATCACCCATTTGATTACCTTTAAATGTGTGAAGGATATTGATTTTCTCCTTATTCACGATTTCGAATATATACACCTAAAAACAATATCAAGTTAAGGTTTATACATATAACGTAGACTCCGCTTATGTCACAAACTAATTTTATTTGATCTGTATATCTACAGTACTTTTTAAAAAGCGTGCAATTTACAAAACGGACCTTATTGAATACGATGCATACGGTAAAGATATTAATTATATCTATCAGTATGTAAAAAAAAAATCCGAAAATCGCATTTTCCAGGCCGTGAGAGCAAAAAGAAATTGTACAACAAGGGCGTAAGTAAAAAGATGTAATATTTGGTTTTTACATGTATTTTCTTGTTGTTTTTCATTTTTTTTTGTTTACTCGGTTGTTATTTACTTTTTCTTAATTTTTTTTTGCACAGTTGGTTAGTTCTTTTAATTTTGAACATTTTCTTCGCTTACTATATGGGTCTAACTCTAAAGACTAAAAAGGCATAGGCAAAAACACTTAAATGCGAATATCTCGAAACACGGATTTTTCACTTACACGCTTTTTAAAAAGGACTGTAGATATGAATATAGATACTTGCTATGTATCATATTATAGTCTTCCTAAATCCCGATTATTGTGGTATCAGAAACTGGGAATTGGAAAATCTACCAACTAACCAGATAATTCTCAAAATAGTTGTGCAACATATACAGAATCCATTGTATAATGTGAAAACAAACAGTTATATTTATCATTCGTTGAGTAGAAAACAGCGAATAAAGCTCATATGCAGATATCTTTTACTAAGGATATATCCTTAGATTGATTTTCAAAGGATCATTACAATAAATACTTATCGTACTAAACATTTTCATTCTAATCAGAATTTAGCATAAAATTATTAATTTATAAAATATGTAAAGCTTTTAATGTATAAACTTCAAACTTGTAATTTTCATCATCAATCTCGAAATTATTGTATTTAGTTGTTTTCGTACTCAACGGAAATTCTTACGTTTGATAAAACATTCGGAAAAAATTTGGAATTTAAAAGAATTAAAACTTTACCTCTCCACTCTGATCATTCGCTCTCGGTGCACTTGCCACATACAAAATTTTATTGAAAAATCCAAATGCGCCAGATGAAACGGAATATCCAAAATATGATTCATAAGGTTGTTTCCATAAATTTGGATTCAGTACAATATCTTCACGTGCAATATGTGATTTCTGTTGATTCACATCACGCTTACTAATTGTACCACTTTCAGATTCTGTTACAGCATTTCGAATTAATGTACCCTTATAATTGAATAAACCAGGTGCACCTATTAATATTTGGTCATTGTCGTCGGTGATATGAACACTTATTCCCTGTTGTCCAAATTGGTACCAATATATTGTATCATTGGTTTCACTTGATTTATATAACTGGTTATCTAATCAATAAGTAAATAAATATTTTTACGTTGATAATCAAATAAATTTACGGTGAGATAGAAGTATTAGTTACATTTAAGTCTTAACGGCTTGATTGATAAAACTGGATAAGGTTGGGAAACAAGTGTATTTTCACTCCAATAACAAATACCATGCATGGTGTATACTTCTAGATATGATGTACATATTATACGATGAGCGCATACCTAGTTATTATACATTATATTAAATTGACAAAAACTATAAATTGCTTTTAGTACCACAAATTTGTTATTCTCGTTATTTCCACCATCCATTGAAACACCCAACCACTGTTCATCTCGTTTATCTTTGTTGCATGCAAAATCATCAGCACCAGATTCTTCATCATCAAAATTCCAATTACCTGTAAGTAAAAAAATAAATAGCATAGAATGTTATTATTCAGATTAATTTATTTATCTATTTTAATTACGCTGATAAGAACAGCAATTACCTCGTTGTTCGAAAATAAACGGAATACACTCATTGTTTTCTAACGAACATTTATAAACAGCACCTGGTTCAACTAAAGTTGATTGTGACTCTATTGTCGGTGCTGCTCGCGGTGCCCCAATCATTATGCTAGAATATAATTAAGAATAACCATTCTATTTTTTTCATTTAGTGCCACTATATCAGGCTTCAGTATGAAACCATAAGAATTAGATATTGCTCTGCCCAATCTATACGATTCTAAGTAGACATTTTTTTAGATAAATATTTCCGGCTTCAAATATCAAATTTAATTTTTGTTAATTTAATGATTAAGCACGTTGAACGATTCAATAATATACTTATTTATGTTTGCATTCCAAAACATACATACAAATGCAATACTTTTGAATTCAATCCACTCATAATCTGATGTCATCAGTTCTCTACATAAACAACTAAATATTTCCATTTAAACTTCAGGTGAGATGACAAATTTACGATTAATCATTCTCGTTATCTCAGCAATACAGTACATGTGTAAGGAATTCATATTTAAGTATATACATAATAAATATTTATGATGAGTCACATTCAACTTGGAACCAAATTTAATTCTAATACACTATGATCCATAAACATTTTAAAATATTAAATTGTGTCGCAATTTGATAATAAGAACTGTGTACTTGGTACTAATAATTACAATATCTATTTATCTTAATATAATAATTATTTATCTATTTATCTAAATATAATGAATTATCTATTAATCTAAATAGTATCACAAATAAATAATTATTCTGACATTTTTAATGAATTATAGTACATTATTTGAATCGAATAAGGGGCAGGAATATTTCGCTTATATTTTATTTTAAATTCTACTCACCTGTTTTTACGTAAATTTATTGAAAACCCAAAATATGATGACCGATTTTTTGGAGTTTTTGCTTCGATTCTATATGGCGGTTCATTTATTTGAATATTTGGTTTTGGTGATAAATTAAATCCGTTACAATAAATTAAATAGTTAATAACAAGAATAAAAATTATTCTAACAAATGGAATCTTTCGCAGAATCATGTTTAATTTCAAATTGTGCTACATAAATTAATTAATGCAATACAAATTTTGTCGTAAAAAATAATATATTTCACTATACACTATTCCATTTGGTTTTTTGCATTTTGAGTATCACAGCGTTATCAATAAATGATTAATTATTCAATTAATGATTAACAAATAAATATTTTTTTGTAATAAAAACTTTAATTTTAAATTAAAACAAATATTAGCTTGAATGCTGTAAAATAAATAAGTAAATGCTTTCAGGAAGCTAGAACGTGACTGTGAAGTGAATAATTACGACACAACTTCAGACATCTCACTTCGTGAATAAAACACATAGAGAACGTACCGTAACTTAAAAAATTCAAACGCACAGCGTGCAATGTCAGTGAACATACAGCGACCGCATTGTATTTTACGATCGCATAGGATTGACCGAATTTCCATTTTTCACGACCGTTGAGGTGAATATAGCTATGGTGGGTTATATTGTTAGAGTTTCTTTGTGTTTATATTGTTTAGTGTTAAATTAATTACTACTTTAGATTTGTTTAATAATTTATATCTTTAGAATTCAGGTATGATTAATAAATAAATTACATTCTCTACGTAATCAGTAGAGTGAATATTTCTCAAGAAACTTTAAATTAAAATATGATACGTTCTCGGCTATAATGCGAATCCTAAATCGGTTTGAATCTTTAATCAACCAACAAGGGTCGTCTTTCATAGGCCGTATTCGATAATAATAACCAGAGCCGTCTTCGATAAATAGAACCAGCAATTTGTGTACACCTATCCCCCGATGTACACGGCACTTTTTTTACACGTTTTCGCTT